>VZTZ01027687.1:444-13262 GCA_013400955.1 Drymodes brunneopygia
GGCTGAGGAGGAACCACAGCGGGTCCTGAGGGGCTCAGAGCCTTGAGGGGGCCCTGAGGGGGAACCACAGCGGGTCCTGAGGGGCTCAGATCCTTGAGGGGGCCCCGAGAGGAACCACGGCCGGTCCTGAGGGACTCAGAGCAGTGAGGGGGCCCTGAGGGGCTGAGGGGGAACCACAGCGGGTTCTGAGGGGCTCAGAGCCGTGAGGGGACCCCGAGGGGCTGGGGAGGGGAGAAAGGGCCAAGTTTGGCTTACTGGGCTCGTTTGTTGTGGCTTCCAAAGAGGGGCAACATGAACACTGCTGGGAATGGGAGGTGACATAGAAATAGCTGTTTTTAAACCTGGGGAAGTTCCCTCATTGCTGCTCACTTGTCTCAGATATCATCCGGACCATCCGGGACCCGGAGAAGCCCAACACTCTGGAAGAACTGGAAGTGGTGACAGAGAACTGCGTGGAAGTGCAGGAGATAGGGGAGGATGAATATCTGGTCATCATCAGGTTTACACCCACAGTACCTCATTGCTCCTTGGCCACTCTCATCGGTGAGGTTCCCTTCATTAAATCACAAACAAAGTGATTCATTTGAGAATGAAACAAAGAGTTCATTTGAGCTTGTCTGGATGCCATCAGTCCCAGGTCAGGTTCAGTCCTGCCTGGCTGTGTTGGTTTGAGCAGGAGTTGCACCTTGAGAGCCCAACCACCAATGCAACCCAACCAAAAATCAAACCAAACCAAGCAAAAAAAAACCCCAAATCCAGAGAAACAGGGACTTCCATCTGTTTGTGTCGTGTTGGGGAATCTCTTCAAGGTGAACCTCAAAGCTGTGCTGGGAAGTGGTACAGAATTCCTTCTTTGTGTTCTCTAAATTATTTCATTTGTGTTATTAATTGGCAATTTGCCAGCTCTTAAATCTAAAAAAAAAAAGTTACTACTTTTTGCTCGTCCCTTTTCCCTTCCCTGTGGGTTCTTCACTCTCACACATGCACAAAAATCCCCACATGCCATCCAGGAATCCCCAAAAAGTCCTGATCCACCAGGAGTTGGGAAGGAATTGGCTGAATCAGAATTTACACAGGGTTATTTTGCCTTTTTTTTTTTTCCCTTATGATTTGTGGTGAGATTTTATCTGAAGAAGTCACATCCGAGAGCTCTGACATGATTTGTTTAAATGTGCCAATGTTAGAAACTCATCATTAAATATCAACATTAAGATTTCTCAGTGTGTTTGAAGATTATTTATTTTAATGAGGAAATTACTGTGCTCATGCCCAAGTAATTTATGTTGGGTTTTTTAACAAATATTGAAGAACAGTCCAAGCACTCCCCTCAGTACAGATGCAGGCTGGGAAGCTGTACCAAAAATACCAAAGAAAGCTGGGAATGCAGGAATTTCTCTCTATTTGGTGTTTCCAGGGGGTGTTTGGAGAGCAGAGAGCTCCCAGCCTTGTCAGGCAGGTGAGAATTCCCTGAGAAGCTGCACCCAAAGGGCCAAACCAGGAATTACTGAGTCCCTCTGTGGCTTGAATACAAAAGGACATTGTCATTTACACTGATTGTCAAACATGGATTCTCTGAAATGCACCTCAGACCTTGAATTTCACAGGAAAATCTCTTCTGTGTTCTGTTCTAACAGGCCTCTGTTTAAGGATAAAGCTTCAGAGATGTTTGCCTTTTAGACACAAGGTAAAGTGCCTGCTTTGATTCCTGTTTGAAACCCCATGAATGAATGGCAGCCTCCCTGAATTAAACAGAGAGCTTCAGAGACCTGACCAAAACAATTTAAAGAATAAATGAATTACCTGAGGGTCTCTGCTGCTGATTTTTGGGTGGTTTGTTTTTATAGCTCCACGCTCCCAGCTGAGCACTGTCAGGGGAGCTCTTGCCACCAGTCCCCTCCTGTGGCAGCAGGGGTGACAGGCCCTGTGTGTGTGTGGGATGAAAGGAATTCCAGATGCCATAAAGGAAAATGTTCCAGTCTTGTGATGCTCCTAACCCTGCTGCTCTCTCCCCTAGCTGGAAATCTACATTTCTGAGGGCACACATTCCACGGAGGAGGACAGTGAGTACAGCCTGGGCCATGCTGCTGCTGCTGCTGCTTCAGCCTCTGGGGGATCCTTTTCTCTCCTGCCTTCCCAGAAATTAACCCCCCTGTGAAAGCTTCAAAACCAAGTGGCACCGAGGTGTTCCCAGGGCTCTGTGCCCACCTGCTTTGCTGCTGGTTTGGTTTTATGACAAAACCCCCTGGGTTCTTGCAGGTTTTGTGTTTTTACAAAAGGAGGTGCTGCTCAGTAATTAGAGGAGCTGCCTCACTGGTTGATCCTGCTGTCCTTAAATCCTCACAACAAAAACTGGTGTTTCTCAGTCAGTTTTTGCAGTAGAACTTGCAGGATGTGGATGTTCTGCCACAGCCAGAGCCAGGCCCTGCCCTGAGCAGCCCCGGAGTCCAGGCAGTGCTCTGGGCTCGAGCCTTCAGTGCCTGCCAAAAATTGCTTAAATAGCCACCAACTGAACCTGGGCTGCTAATTTATCATGAGCTTCACTCGTGGTTTTGGGACATGTCACTGGAACCCCTTACATCCTTTTCCTAAACTGGAGAAGTGACAAAAATCACCAATTTCTGATGATTGCTCGGTTGTGACCGAGCTTTCATTTTCCTGTTCCCCATTTCCCTGTAATCCTCCTCGTACTTTCCTTTTCCCCTGAGCACCCCCTGCCCTGGGGGGTCCCTGGGAGCTGCTGACCCCCTGCCCTGGGGTGTTTTGCAGTCAACAAGCAGATCAATGACAAGGAGAGGGTGGCAGCAGCCATGGAGAACCCGAACCTGCGCGAGATCGTGGAGCAGTGCGTGACCGAGCCCGACTAGGGACCTGCCCTGGGACAGCCCTGCTGCAAGCTGAGCTCAAAACTACAATCATCAAGGCCTTGAGTTTGATACTTGAGTTCTTTTTAACTTCCATGTGGGTTTTTTTTAAAAAGAGAAATTGTTTATAAGATAGATTTAAATTATGAGGAAATCGGTCTCTGAAGGAAGTCCGGTGTGTAGTGCTGGGAGTTTGTAATTTTTGGTGTCCAGAGGAATATTTTGTGATCCAAAGCAACACATGTGCATTGCCTTCTGAGAGATGTTGTGATATAAATTCAGTTTTGCAAGTTAAATTTCTACATTGTTTCAATCACTGCACTGTAAAAATAAAACAGATTCTTGTACTGAAGTGCTGCTTTCCGGGTCCTGAATTTTTGTTTTTTTCCTTAAAGATTAAGTTTAGATTTCTATTGGAGATATTAATTTCATTCAGCTTCCTTGGTGTTGATAAGCATTAAAGTTGAAATTAATAAAAAAAAAAGAATTTGGAGCTGAGTGACTGGACTGGAACCAGGAGATTTTTACTGGAACACAATTCCTGCTGAACACTTTGTGCTCTTTTCCCTGTTAATGTTACACATTTCTGATTCTGGAAGCTTTGCTCTATAACCACCCTGAGGGTGAAGTTTCTCTGTGGAGGAGCTCTTGATCCTGCTTTTCCTTCTGAGTTTCCTGCAGGGTGGGAGGTGAGAGCATCCCACAGCCCCTCCTTCTGCTGCTCCCACTCCCCTGTTCCTTGTGTTCTATTGCTCTCCCCTGGATGGGCTACTGCTCCCTCACTGATCCCACCTGGAGCATCCATAAAAAGCTGTCCCACCTTCCTCACTGGAGAAGTTCCCCAGGTTTTATTTCCAGTGCAGCTCTGGATCTGAGCATGGATTTACCTTTCCCTGGGAATCAGTTCCCTCCTGGCTCCTCCTCCCAGTGCAGGTGTCCAGGATGTGCTGTGGTGGCTCCTGAGGGATTCAGGGAGCTGCTCCTCCCTGGAGTGCTGCAGTGGTTTGGGGCTGGTTCAGCAGTGAGGGATCCTTGGAGCACAGTGGGAACATCTGTCAGGATTTCAGGGATTTGTGGCCATTTCAATAATCCTCATAAAGCTTCCCTGAGGGCATGGAATGCTGGACTCCAGTGTTATAAACAGAGGGAATTGTTCTCCCTGTGAGCTGCACCATGGCACAGCCAGGCCCCTCCCCTCAAGTGCCAAATTAGCTGAAAAAATTAATTAAAGAAGGAAGAAAGGTGGGGGAGAGAACAACCCCCCTTTTTTCCCCAGGTTCCTGCACACGTGAAAAAATACTTCTCTTAACTTCAGTTACTCAACTTCAATTAAATTTGAGTTAAATTTCAAGCTCCTTTGTGCCTCCATGGACAAAGGTGCCTCACGTGCCAGCACAGGGGACACGTCCTGCATCCCACCCAGTGCTGGGAAGGGGCCCAGGCAGGTGACTCCAGCAGGGATGGACCAAACACTCCAGGGAGCCTGAGCTGCCTTTTTCTGTTGCCTTCTTTCCTGGAATTTGCTTTTTTTTTTTTTTTATTGCTCTCCAGCAGGGAGCAGTTGATATTTTCATTTCAGGACACAGATATCTCTGCCAGCAAGGAGGTTCTGTGGATGCTGTGGCTGTGAGATAGCAGCTCCTCTCCCTGGATGGGCTCTCTGTGCCTGCTAAACTCCTACAGCTCGTGGCCAAAACTGCCAAAACTGCACTCCCAGCTCTGACAGAAGCTCAGAGGACAGGGAGCAGGATGCTCTGGTGACCCTAAGGTGACTCTCCTTGTTTCTGCAGTGCCCTGGGACCCTCAGCCCTGAGGGGCTTGTGCTGGGCCACAGAGGTTTTAAGTTCTTCTCCAGAGCAACATCTGGGGAAAATGAGCCAGATCCCAACAGCAGGCCTCTGAAACCAGGAATATTCCCAGTTCCTCAGGGAATGGATCATTGCTGGGGCACTGGGAGGAGGCTCCCCAGGAGCTGCTGCACTTCCCAGTGTTTCCATTTTAACTGGGCTTGGGATCTTTGTCCATCCCTGTCGCTGCTGCCCCACAGACCGGGATGGGCAGAGGCTTTGGGGACACTGGGGGAGACAGAGGAACAGGCAGGGAGCAGGAGAAAACAGGGGGGAACAGCTCCAGGGGGATCCCATCGGGCAGGATTTGAGGTGCTGCAGGAACACGGGATGCTCCTGGAGGAACACGGGATGCTCCTGGAGGAACACGGGATGCTCCTCCAAACCCGGGAACACACACGGATCCCTCACCTGGATCTCCAAATACTAAAATTATCCCTTCGGGTTACGGATCCTTTGCATTTTCAGCAGGAAGGCACAACTGCAGAGGGCACCAGCAACCCACGGCACTGCTGTGCGGGAGGAGCCTCCGCACCCGCCTGGCTCCGGGACCATCCCGGGAGCCGAGGGGACTCCCCTGTTCCCCGGGACCATCCCGGGAACCGAGGGGACTCCCCTGTTCCCCGGGACCCCCGCGGGCTCCCCTGTTCCCCGGGACCATCCCGGGACCCCCGCGGGCTCCCCGGTGCCCGTCCCCAGCAGCATCCCTGCGGCTGCAGAGCCACCCGGGTGTTCGCTGGAGAAGCTGTGGGCGAGCTGGGGAGCGGAGGAACGCGCAGGGCAGGGTTCGAGCTGGGCTGTGGCGGTCCTGCCCTTTCGGTGCTGTTTTTTGGGGTAAATCACGGAATTCTCTGAGCTGGAAGGGGCCGGACTCTCTCCCCGTCACCGGGACCCGGGTACCCCGGTGCTCCTGGGGTTGCTGCCCTCTCTCCAGAGGCTCCGAGCAGCCCGGGAGGCGCCTGCAGGGACCCTTCTGCCCCTTTGCCAGACCCCTGACACGCCAAGGGATTTCCGGCAGCCTCTGGATTTCCAGCCGGCGTTTCCAGCTCTGGAATCACCTTTCCATCCCAGATCCGCAGGCTGCGGGTCCTTGCAAAGAGGACGGACGGGGGCTGCTGTGCTGCCCCGCCGGCCCCAGGGCCGTGTTTGCACACACTTTACTCGGGGGTGACCATTACTCACCGGAGCAGCCGCCTGTACAGACAGAGCTATTTTTATCACGTAGATATTTCTAAATGTTTACAGCCGGCTGAGCCCTCCCTCGGTGCCGCTCAGGGGCTGCGGGTTTGTGGCAGCCCTGCCCTCCTACAGCACATGTGGAGCAATTTGTTGAATTTCCCAACCCAGTGGTTGGCCTGGGTGAGCAAACGCAGCGTGCCTTGGTGCCAGCTGAGGAGGGGGCAGCTCCTTTCCCTCCCTCCTGCCGTTTTCTGTGCTTTATTTCCCCCCGGGAATGTCCCTCTGCACCAGGCAGACCCGGGATGAGCTGCTGGAGCAGAGGCCGGGGTGCAGCACCCCGAGGTGGGTGGATAAAGGCTGTTTTAATTAAAGCAGGAGCCAGCTGCCAATTAAAATCCTGACAAAAAGATAAACCAGTGACATTTTCCAAATCCTTCCCTTGCTGTCCTGGCTTTGCCACCCCTCTGTGCTGTGCCTGTGAACCCTTTCTGGGTAGCACAAGAGAAAATAAAGACAATAAAGACAATAAACCCATCTCTCATTATTATCTGGAGAGCACAGGGGGGAGCTGAGCTGCTCCTGGTCCCACTGGGTCACTGCTCGGGTTGGGCCCGTGCCCCTCCCCTGTCCCCACAGCTGATGAAGGACTGATGACCCCAATGGCTCTTTGGGAATTCAAAGCCTCCAGCTGAGATGGGCTGGGCTGGACAGAGGCCCTCGGTGAGGCCACAGGTGCTCTGCCAGGACAGCCGGGGGCTCCCGGGGCTGAGGAAGCCCTCGGAGCATTCCCGGTTTTCTGAGGCACAAACAAACTCCTCCAGGAGCAGCTGCTGCTTCCCAACCAACGAGCTCCTCTTCCTTCCTGGCTCCAGAGTGGAAATGCCTGGAGGTGAGCAGGGGAGGCACGAAGGTCTGGCTTCTGATCTGAAGCCAAAAGACTCTCAGAGAGTTTTCCAGGAGATGGTGGAACCACGGAATGGTTTGGGTGGGAAGGGACCTTAAAGCCCATCCAGGGCCACCCCCTGTCACGGGGAGGAACTGGTTGGGCTTTAGGGTCCCTTCCCACCCAAACCATTCCCTGACCTTATTTCAAACATCTTTTGATCCACGAGCCCTTTCCTCCTTCCCTTTCGCCCCACTGCAGCGGCTCTGTCTGAAAAACATCCTGCTTGTGTGGGGACAATAAAAGCATCTTTAGAAGAAGAAAAAAGGCATTTTCCATCCCATCCAGCCCTGCCCTCTGTCAGTGGGAAGCCATTCCCCCTTCTCCTGTCACACCAGGCCCTTGTGAAGAGCCTCTTCACAGAGACACTCACTGGAGGTGTCTCACTGAAAGGAAATATCGCAGATATTAAAGCCAGATGTGTTTTATTGTCACTGATAATGCAGTTTCTGTGCTGCTGGGAGGCCTGGCTCGTTACGAGGCTAAAGATGGCCTGGTGTCCCACAGGAGGGATCATCCTGTGCCCAAAGCCAGCCACAGATGGGACCCTGCACACGGAAAGGCACCAGAGCCTGTGACACAATAAATCCATTTGCAGAACTGATCTACCCCATCCCAACCCAGCTCATGTTTTAATCAGCAAATCCCAGTTGCAAGAGCAGCTGTGAATGATTTTCAGATGCAAACTGATCGTTCCTTCCTGCTGCCAGTGCCTGAACCACCTCCAATTAACTGAAAACCCTGGGAATTCCCCACGGGGAAGAGAAAATGTGAAACCCACCTGTTTCCTTCAGTAAGTGTTTAATTTAGCACACTCGTGAGCTGTGGCCATCAGACCCCCACACAAGGGCCGTCCCTTTGCAATCCTGGGAGGGTGATGGGGACAAGGAAACCAGGCCTGGACACAGGCTCGTGGAACATAAAAACTTTTCAGCACCTTGGAATGGAATAAAGCACAAACGGTGAAGTCATGGCTTTGTTTTACAGACAAATCACCCCCAGGAATTGCCCTGTTTGGGCTGAGTGCTGCTCCCCACAGCCCAGGGAGAGGCACCTGCAGCTCTGTGAGCCAGGGTGGGCTCCAGCCTGACTCTGCCCCGTGCAGGGAGGGTTACCTTCAAAATCCCCCAGCTTTTGGGCATCCTCCACAGCCCGAAGAGTAACAGGGAAAGGAATTCCTACCTAAATGCTCCTGCCCTCCTCCAGAGACCAACCCGGCAGCAAACCCTCCCCGAGACAGGGAGGGATTCATTCCCACACAGCTCCAGGAGCAGGGGGTAGGGGCTGTGCCTCAGAGTAAACTGGATATTCTAGTTAAAAATCAGCTAGCCTTAACAGAGGAGAATCTAGATAAGCAGGGAAAAAAAAAGGGGTTTAGCCTGAAAGGCCACAGAAAAACACCTTAAACTGAGCATTACACTGCTACACATGCAGAAATCAGGGACTGAGCCCAGGGCTGCCCAGCAGGGAGGGGATGTGCCACTCACTGCCCTCTCCTGCCCCAAACCTTGGTGTCCCTGAGGATCCCCTCTGCTCCACAGGGACACAGCAATGGCTTTGGCAGAGGAAGCCAGCACTGGGGAGATGGGGGACAGAGCCCTGCACGCCCCCAGCTGAAGCTGCAGCTTTGTTCCTCTGCCCTGTCTCCACTCCTTTAATTAAATCTTATTTAGCTTCAGCGTGTAAACATTTTAATGAAAATTACAGGAATGGGGTTGCCAGCTTCAAGTCCCTTATAGGAAATAAAAAATAAATCCCTACCCCGAAGGGTCGGCAGAGCTGCTGGAATGCTGGATGCTCACTTCAGAGATATAAAAATAACAATAACAATAAAAGTCAAGGTTTGTGCTGGCCAGCCAACACCTTCGAGAGGCTGCAAGTGTCAAAATGATAGCACCATAAGCATTTCTGAGAGCTTCTCCCCCGAGTTACTGCTGCTTTCAGCTCCCCTTCCCCCAAACGCTTCCCCGCTGCTCTCCCAGGGCAGCGCGGCCCCGGCAGGACCCGGAGTGTCCGTGGGGAGCAGCGGGATCCGCACCGCCAGCCCCACTGATGGTCTGAGCACCGTTCGAGAGAGAGAGAGTGGCACGGATGAGAGAGCCCGGGGACCCCGGCGCCCTCGGGGACGGTCCTGTCACCTCCGGGAGAGGCGCTGGTCGCCGCGGAGGCGGCCGGGCGCTGCCAGCAGCCCGTGCTGGCGGCAGCTGCGGCAGCACTGGGCGTGCACGGTCCGGAGGTGGCACCGGCCCAGCAGCCGCAGCGTCTGGCAGAAGGCGAAGGTCAGGCGGTCGCGCTCGCAGGGGACACCTGGAGGGGACAGGGGAGGACAGGAGGGTGTCAGTGCAGTGCCGGTGTCACCGCTGTCTGATGTGAAAATGTCCCCGCACGTGGCGGGGGATGGGATGGGGTGGGATGATGTTTAAGGTCCCGTTCCTGCCCAAACCGATCCGGGATTGTGTGGAAGCTGCGGTGGCTGCAGAGACACAGCCAGAGCTCTCACAGCCCTCTTGCACCTGGGCACTTCCCAGGAAAATTCCCATTCCCGGCAGAAACCACACCTGTGCTGCTGCCAGGAGCTCCAGAGCACCTTCCCAGGGCAGTGACACTCCCAGAGCATCTTCCCAGGGCAGTGACACTGCCAGAGCACCTTCCCAGGGCAGTGACACTCCCAGAGCGCCTTCCCAGGGCAGTGACACTGCCAGAGCACCTTCCCAGGGCAGTGACACTGCCAAAGAACCTTCCCAGGGCGGTGACACCCCCAGAGCACCTTCCCAGGGCAGTGACACCCCCAGAGCGCCTTCCCAGGGCAGTGACACTGCCAGGGACCAGAGCTGAGGTGCAGGGGACAAACTCCCCGTGCTGACACCTCCTGCCAGTCACTCCCCGGCTCCCCCCAGTGCCAGCAGAGCGGCGGAAGGGACAGAATTCCTTTTTCTTTGAATTGTTTCGGTTATTTTGAGAACCTGCATCATCTGGTTCGCTTCCTGCAGGTGTCCTGCAGCCCTCAAAACAACTCCGGCGCTGCTCCGAGGACGGGCTTTGTTTCGGGAGCGGCGGCTCCGGTGGCAGCCCCGGCTGTGCCGCGGGGGAGAGCCCGGGCAGCTGCAGCAGCGGCCGTGGTGGCCACGGGCCACCCCAGCGGAGTCACCCCGGGCTGAGCAAGCTGTTTGCAGGAACAGCTTCCTCTGGAAATCCCAGCTCCCCCTCCAGGGCCGGCAGTGCCAGGGCGGGTTTGGGTTCCCAGCGGGGCAGGGAGTGAGGGTGGGTGGGACACCCTACCTGAAACCCCCTCCCACCTGGCAGCCCGGGCATCCCACGGGATGCTGAGAGGCGTCATCCCGTGGATTGTTTGGGACACGCATCGCAAGGAACATCCCAGGGATGTGGCAAGGAGGGGACAGCCCTCCCTGCCCCAGCAGCAGCCCCAGCTCCAGCAGCAGCCAGAGCCGGCTGGGCCCACCTGGGCTCAGCAGCACAGAGCCTTCACCAAATACACACTGTTTATATTAATACAGAGTTCGTTTGGTAGAATTTTTGATCTCCTCCTTCTCTACTTTATCTCAGAGCAAGCCAGGACTCCCTGAGCTGCAGCTTCTCACCCAGAGGTGTAAAACTCGCTTAAATTACACCAACTCAAAAAGGAGCCTAAGCTTAAAATCCATCCTGTGATCCCAATTTTACCCCCTGGACAAGGAATTAAAATAAATGACAGCTTTTCTCTGGAAAAGGACAGAGTTGATGCTCTGTGTGCTTCCCCCTGGGCACCCTCCACCAGCACCACGCAGAGCAGGAGCAGAAATGGGGCAGGAAAAGGGGATTTTCTCTTTCTCAGGACACTTCTCTGCAGGGGAAACACCGTGCCCGAGCCAGGGGAGCTCTCGCTGACCACTGCCCCTCGGGCTGTCCCCTCCGGGAACAAAGGCTGTGCCGAGGGAACGGCCGCTGCCCCGATTCCCACGGGAGGAGCCGATGCGAAGGACGCGGCAGATGCAGAGCACAGACTTTTCCCCCGGTTTGGGATTTCAAACACACCCCCCTCCCCCAGCCCGGCAGTGAGGAGGTCACTACGCTGCTCTAAAATTTATTTTCTGTTTCAGCTGAGGTATTTCCTCCCTGCCTCCCAAGCTGCAGCTCTTTGTGCCCCAAAAAGCCATTCATCACCCCAGTGCTGGACCCAAGAGTGCTGCCAGAGCGGGACCGAGGGGATCCCAGCTGCACATCCCAGCCCGGGCTGGGGGCTCTCTCCAGCCCCCGCCTGCTGGGACGCTGAGGATTCTCCCTGCTGGCTGAGCACAGCAGATGAGAAATCTCTGCACAGCCCAGCGAGGGCCAGGCCAGGGGTGCAGCACATCCCAGACTTGCTGTGGGAGCAGCAGAGCCCCTGGAAAAAGGGAAGGGCTTGCTGGTGCTGTGCTCCAGTGGGCTGTCAGGAGAACATTCCCTGAGAGCATCCCTGAGGCTCCACAAGGCATCCCCTGCACCCCCAGGGCCCCGCTGCACTGGGACAGCACAGGAATACAGAATATTCCCATTTGCTGCAGGACAGGGATGGCTCAGCAGGGCTCCTGAAACACCTCAGGCGGGTCCTGTGAGAGCCTGGATGCCCATGGAGGGCTGGGGATGTCCTGGCACTGCTGGGGGATGCTGTGCCCGGGCAGACCCTGCCCAACCCCTCGGTGTTTTTAGCGCTCGCCGCGTTTATCGCGGCTTCCTCGAAAGTTATTTATGGACCACAACCAAGCTGCCTCCTGCCTTCCCTGGAAAGAGCTGGGAGGGCTCACGCTGGGAGGCTGCTTTCCAGGCCTGCAGGGATGGTTTGGCTCTTTCCTGATCCCTTTCCAGTGGGTCAGCACCCTGGGCCCGTCAGGAAATTCCTGTCCCTGCGCCGTGCCCGGGCAGCAATGAGCCCACCCTGCCGGGGGTCACTGCCCTCTGAGCACCCCCTTCCCCACAAAGGTTTGGGATTGCTGTGGGAACAGCTGGGATGGGCTTGGGGATGGGGGAGAGGAGCCCCCACCCTGGGCTGGAGGCTCTGCTGACCTTCCAGGAGACCCTGGCAGGACCCCAGGGGTCCAAAGCAAAATGACCTCATAGATCATAAAAATGATATTATCATAAAAAATAATCCAAACTGGAAGGGACCCACAGGGATCATCCAGCCCAGCTCCAGGCCCTGCACAGGACACCCCCACAGTCCCACCCCCTTCCCAAATGCTCCCTGGACTCCGTGAAGCCAATGGGAGTCGTTGAGGGGTTGAGTTCCCATCACTTGCCCGGATCCTGCTGCAGTCTCAGGGTGGATGCGTGCGGGGTCAAGCTCAGGTCTGAAACTCTTGGCTGAGCTCGTGATTCCTCCCTGGAATTTGGGCTCAGGCAAGGGAAGCTGTAATAAGCACTTAATTTGTCAGCTCTTCAGTGAGGGACCCAGAGAACCCACCCAATTCTCATTTAATCCTTTTACTGCTATTTCTTTCTATTAACAATTTTTTTATGTAATCCTCACACTTCATTTGGACACACGTTCCGTAAGTCCGTGCCAAATTTTAGGCTAAAGAAATAGCTTAAAGCAGGGCTTTAGAAATCCAGGCTAAGTCAGCACATTAGAGACTGAAAACCCCCACTTTTTTTTGGGCTGTTTTTTTAGGTCGGTGTGGAAGTCACTTTAAATTTCATTTAAGCTTCTGCCAGCCAGACCTAAGCTTTTACTTTTATTCCTGGGAAAAATAAACTTCCTGGAACACGATTTGTGAAAACAAGGAAAGGTTGAGCTTGGAGCTGAGCTAGCAAAGCCAGGGAATTAGGCTGCTGACCTCTGGCCCTTGGGATGCTCTCGGAGCCAGGGCTGAATTTAACAAGTAAATTATCCCAGGGTCCTGCTCTGGGGCTGAGGAGCCTCCCTGTGGTCTCTGGGCAGCATCGTGGGGTGCATGGGATGGATGGGATGGGATGGGATGGGATGGGATGGGATGGGATGGGATGGGATGGGAT
>VZTZ01027687.1:29490-41144 GCA_013400955.1 Drymodes brunneopygia
CCTCATGAAACCCAAGACCCAGGAATTTCCAAGGCTCCCCCAAAGATGCTCCCTGCTGTCCCGGGGGGCTGCACTCACCTGTCCCACAGGTGGCTGTGCAGGTGGTCCAGGAGCCAAAGCGCCACAGGAACTCGGGCTGCTCGATCTCATTCTCGCTGTCAGCCGGGCGCTGGATCGTGTACTGGTACCTCACCCCGGGGTTGGTCTCCTGGAACAGCAGCTGGGGGACACAGGGGACAGCTGGGGGACACAGGGGACAGCAAGGGGGTGAACAGCAGCTGGGGGACACAGGGGACAGCTGGGGGACACAGGGGACAGCGAGGGGGTGAACAGCAGCTGGGGGACACTGGGGACAGCCAGCGGGTGAACAGCAGCTGGTGGACACAGGGGACAGGCAGGGGGTGGCTGGGCAGGAGGGTGGCATCGCCCCAGGAGTGTCTCAGGACAGAAGCACCTGCCCAGCAGGGCCAGGAGGATGTGACTCTGTGCCCAGCTCCACAGCAGGGCTGGATGGGACTTAGAGTAACCCTGTCTGTGGAAGGTGTCCCTGCCCATGGGTGGAATTTCCTGCACTGTCTCCCACTCCAAGGGGCTCCTGCTGCTCCTGGGCTTGACACAAGCCCTGCTCAAAGCGCCTCCTGCACCTGGGAGTTCATCACTGTTTTTCTTTGCCTAAGCACTCCCATTATTGCCAAAGCTTTGTTGTTCTTGGAGCTTTGGCGGCAGCCAGGGCGTCTTTCCAAAACCTCTCCACAAATATCGAAACATTCTTGTCCAAAGGTTTTAATCAGGCTGTGAATCCCAGGAAGTGATTTGTGGGTACCGAGCACACCAGTGCTCCCATTAACAGCAGCCTTGGGCAGCAGCAGGCCCAGGATCTGCTCACATCCCACCCTGAGATGCTGCTGAAGGGAAGGCAGAAGGAGATTCTGGCTGCTCGGGGTGGCCAAGCTCTGGGCAAACCCCTGCAAAGAGGGGGATGCTCCAGGGTGCAATGTCAGGCTGGGCTGGGACTGCTGGGGCAGGGGGATGCTGGGGCTCCACAGGATGCAGCTCCGTGGCCATCACCACCTCTGCAGCACGAGGGATTTCAGCCTGGTGCCAGCTGTGCCATCACCCATGGGATGATTCCCACTGCTTTCTCCAGAGGAAGGCTTCATGGTCACAGGGATATTGAGTCCCCACAGCTCTGCACTGACTGGCAGCTCCCTCACTCCTGACTGCCCACCCAGCCCAGCCAGAGGCTCCTTCCCTGCTCTTGATAAGACACAGGAAAGGCCTCAGGAAAAGGTTCTTTCTCCTCACGCTCCCTCTCCTCTCCTGTTTAAATATTTTGCGGAATGCTGCAAAGGGGATGAGGCTCAGCTGGAAGTGGCGTGGGCTGGAAGCTCTCCCCGGGCCAGCAGCGTGTGCTTGGCTGCTCCAGCATTGGCTCCCACAGAAACACACCCTGAGGAGGTGCAGAGCCCATCCCTGGATGCAGGAGGGGCCGTGAGGGACCACGGCAGCTCAGCCCCACAAGAAAGGCAGGGTCCGTTCTACCTGGATCCACACGGGCTCCACGGTGGGCCCTGGAGAGGTGAGGTTCTCCCAGTTCCCCGTCCTCTTGTAGGTGAAGGTGGTCCCTGCCACCCTGTAGTCCCCGTTCCACTGGATGGTCCAGCCCCCATTCAGGAAATATTTCTCTGGGTCCTCGCTCCGCAGTGCCAGAAAATTCCCGGCTTCTGCCACCTCCTCAATCCGGATCTCCCGGGCTCCCACAGGGATAATCCCGATGTCAACGTAACCTGGGAATGGAGCCAAGCTTTGGTCTCGGTGGGGTCAGAGGTGTGTAAGGTGATTTCTGTCCTCGGGTGGGTGCCAGTGTCCCCTGAATGCCAGCACTGTGCCAATCCTTACACCTCTGCAAGGCACCAGCAGGCACCTTGCCCTGAGCCCACCTGAGTTCCCTGCTGTCCTATCCCCAAAAAAATCGACAAGCTGGAATGAACACCCCTCCCTCCAATGGAGCAGCAGCAGCAGCCTGGCCGTGCCCTGGGGACAGCAGGAGGTGCCCTTACCCAGCCCCTCGCTGTCCTCGAAGGTCTTGTGGACGGTGTGGCAGGTGGAGCCATCGCCGTGGCACACCCCGCACCGATCCTCCACGGCGTGCGAGTCGATCTCGTAGTCACAGCCCACGTTCTGCAAGGGACCCCCGTCAGCCCCTCCCGGCATCTCCCAGGCACTCCCAGCCACTCCCAGCACCTCCCAGCATCCCCCAGCCCCAGGGTGTCTCTGTGACCCCCCAGCCCGGGAGGGAGGGCACACTGAGCACCCAAGGGTGTGTCCTGCCTCCAGCCGTGCTCCCCCAGCCCCGGGGTGTCCCCACCTTGCAGATGCCATTGATGCAGACGTCGCGGCTGCCGTCGCTGTCGTAGCAGGGAGTCCCGTCCAGCACCGCGTCCCGCAGCTTCTCCGCAAAGAACTCGTGCTCGGGCCGGCAGTGCAGCTCGCAGGGGCTCACTGGGGAAAGGCACACACTCAGCCCCAGCATACAAACCAGCCCTGCAGCCCGGCCACTATAATGTGGGATACAGAACACAGAGTGGGGTACAGAACACAGAGTGGGGTACAGAACACAGAGTGGGGTACAGAACGCAGAGTGAGGTACAAAACAGAGTGGGATACAGGACACAGAGTGGGATACAAAACACAGAGTGGGATACAGAACACAGAGTGGGATACAGAACACAGTGTGAAACACAGAACACAGAGTGGGATACAGAATGCAGAGTGGGATACAGAATGCAGAGTGGGATACAGAACACAGAGTGAAACACAAAACACAGTGTGGAACACAGAACACAGAGTGGGATACAAAACACAGTGTGGAACACAGAACACAGAGTGGGATACAAAACACAGAGTGGGATGCAAAACCCAGAGTGGAACACAGAACACGGAGTGAAACACAAAACAGAGTGGAACACAAAACAGTGGAACACAGAACACAGCGTGAGCTGCGAGGCAGTGCTGGCACACCAACAGCCAACTCCAGCCGCGTGCGGGGCCGAGCGGCTCCAGCTCTGAGCTCCCTGCCCCCTACTCACTGCTGTTGGGCACTGGTGTCCACTTGTAGAGCTTCCCTTTGTAGGGCATGGGGTTGAAGTGGCTGCACTGGAGCTGGCGGAAGGAGGGCTGGTCCGGGGGACAGCGCCGCACGTTGCAGATCCGGAACCGCTTCCGCTCCCCCAGGCAGTACCGGCCCCCGTACTTGGGCCTGTGCATGGCAGGGAGAAACACGAGTCACACAGGGGTTGAGAGGGGCAGAATCACAGAATTGTTGATGCTTTGGGTTGGAAGGGACCTTAAAGCCCATCCTGTTTCACCCCTGCCATGGGCAGGGACACCTCCCACAGAGCAGGTTGCTCCAAGCCCTGTCCAGCCTGGTGTCCATCCTGCAGCTGCTCCCCATCCCACCCTGGGTGTCCTCCTGCCTCTGCTCCTCTGCTGCCCCAGGGAGTGGCAAAGCTGACCCTGCACTTTTTAAAGCACAAGAGACTTGAGAAGCACCCACAGTTTTTTCTCATATGCCACGGCCACCATCTCCCGCCACGCTGCCTTTTCCTTCAGTCACACCACTCTCCATGTCCTACTGACCTCATGAGAATTCCTTCTCCTGGGCACACTTTGCTGAAGAGAACGAAGCTAATGATTATTTTAGGGCTGTGTTTACATGCCCTGCCCTGAGGGAACATCTGTGGGAGGGGGGATGCCCAGCACACATTTTCTCACTTCATCCCAAGGGCAAAGCTGAAGATTTACCTCCAGTGGCCAAAGCAAACAACTCCCCGGGGAAACTCCCAGCGTTTGCTCTCCTGCCTGGCCACAGCTGTGTTTGGAACTCTCCACAAAGCACCACGGCACCTCTGCCACGGAGCTCATGCCAAACACAAATCCAGGTCCTGATCCAGGAATGACAGAGCACTTCCTAAAGAGCCCAACAGCACGTGCCAAACCCTCCCGAGGAGGAGGATGGGCAGAACACATCTGGATGCATCTGGAGCCCACTCCTGGGGCTGCCACAGCTCCCCATGCCCTGGGAAAATGACTCCCCTGGAACATCACTGCAAAGCCCTTTTTCTCCCCATGCCTGTTCTGACACCAGGGCAAGCTGGGGGTTCTGCCTGAATGCAGTGCAACGGTGATTTGGTGACCAAGGGGACATCTGGGGAGCAGAAGGGTCAGCCCAGAAATGCTGGCATGGAGATGGCAGCTCCTCCAGCAGTGCCCGGACATTTCCAAGCAGGAGCCGGCGCTGGCTCATGGAATGCAGAGGGGTGATAAACTGCAGCAGGATTTCTCAAAACAACTCTGAATCAGGCTCCAAGAATGCCTGGGTTGCTGTTCTGTCACTAAAGGACACTGGGTATGTTTTACATCTCCGAGCGTGGAGCCTCTGCCCTTTGTTTGAGTCACACTGCAACTCTCCCGGGGCAGGGCATGGAACAAGGTCCCTTCCAACCCACACCACCCCAGGGTTCTGTGACTCCTCACTGGTGCCCCGGGGGCCAGGGCTGGCTTACGTGGGGTGGCTGCAGTGCCTCTCAGCACTCTGCACTCCTGCCCCACAGCTGCGGGAGCAGGAGGCCCAGGAGCTCCAGGAGCTCCAGCCGCCGTCGATGGGCTGGGGCCGGTACCCCACGGGAACACACTCGCCATTGAAGCACCACTGCGAGAGGAAACAAAGGGTTAAGGACCCTGTACAGCCCTTGTGTGAGCAGCACCAGGGGTCCCCGAGGCCAGGGAGGGGTGTCCCCACTCCGTTACCTTGCTGTCCCCGCACGCCGTGCCGTCCACAGCCGCGTCCAGCTTGGAGTGACACGTGTTCCCCACCGTGCACCACAGCGTGCTGCAGACACTCTGTGGGGAGCAGGGGGACACTGTTCCTGCCTGGCACAGATCAGATCCATCCCTCGGGCACAGATCAGATCCCTCCCTCGGGCACAGATCCCTCCCTTGGGCACAGATCCCTCCTTCGGGCACAGATCCATCCCTCGGGCACAGATCCATCCCTTGGGCACAGATCAGATCCATCCCTTGGGCATAGATCAGATCCATCCCTTGGGCACAGATCAGATCCATCCCTNCCATCCCTCGGGCACAGATCAGATCCATCCCTTGGGCACAGATCAGATCCATCCCTCGGGCACAGATCCATCCCTCGGGCACAGATCAGATCCACCCCCCAGGCACAGATCAGATCCATCCCTCGGGCACAGATCCATCCCTCGGGCACAGATCAGATCCATCCCTTGGGCACAGATCAGATCCATCCCTCGGGCACAGATCCATCCCTCGGGCACAGCTCAGATCCATCCCTCAGGCACAGATCAGATCCATCCCTCGGGCACAGATCCATCCCTCGGGCACAGATCAGATCCATCCCTTGGGCACAGATCAGATCCATCCCTTGGGCACAGATCCCTCCCTCGGGCACAGATCAGACCCATCCCTCGGGCAGGGTGGGCACAGCCCCAGCACAGCCCCACCCGGAGCCCCCTGCTGCCCCCCACTCACATCCATGTCATCACAGAAGGTGGAGTAGGGGCCGTACTGCAGCCGGCACTGGTGGCCCACGTCGTACAGGACACCCGGGGGCACCAGGGGAAAGTCCAGCACCTCCCGGGCCGGGGGGTCATCCAGGCACAGCCCCCAGCCCCGGCTGGAAGAGAGAGGTCACGGCAGTGTCACCAGTGTCACCCCAGGCAGATGGCAGGGGGAGCAGCAGCTGCAATGCCCCAGGAGGAGCAGCAATCAGCATTTCCCACTGACACCAGCCTGGCTCTGCAATCCCTGCTGCATCGGCACCTCTGGGTGCCTTTGTGGGGTGGGAGCCCCTCAGGGCGATCCTCCCATGTCCCCCCGGGGTGGCTGGACAGGGACAAAGACAGAAGGGACAACAACCATAAATGTCCCGGTGGTTCCACAACCTCCAGAACTGTCCCTGCAGTCCCTGCCACCAGGAATAAAGGAGATTAGCTCCCAAACCGGCACCACACAAGTGCTCACAGCAGGATTTCTTTGGGGCAGAGCTGGGAGCGGAGCGGCCGAGGCGGGCGGTGCCTCCCCCTGCTCCTGCCCCGATCCTTCCCAAACACACTCGGAATTGTCAGCGGTTCAGCTCCCAGTGTTGATTTAAACAAACTCGTTTCCAGCAAGGCCGAGCCCCTGGCAAGGCGGATCGGATTACTCGGGTTTGTTGTGATTGGGAGCAGCTCTGAGTTAACTGGAAATGAGATCCCTTTTTAACCCGAACCAGCAGCACGGAAACGAGGGCTGGAAGCAGGAGAGCTCCTGCTTTGGGGTGCTGGCAGTGCCATGGGGTGATGCCCAGCAGAATCAGCACCCCCTCCTCCCGTTCCCATCCCACCCAAAATCCCACACTGGACACCTGCAAGCAGCTCCCTTAAACCCCTGTGTATATCCTTACTGCAATATATTCTATTTCCCTACGGGAAAAGCCAGGAAACGCGTTGCTTTCAGCAGCCCAGGGGCTCGGAAGTCTCCAAAGTCCCAGGAGCAGGAGCATCCTGCTGCTCCCAGCCCCGTGGGAAGGGGAGGATCACTGGGGCTGGTGTGGGGCTGAGCTGGGATGGACTGGGCAGGCTCCTGGTGCAGCCTGTGCATGGCACCTCCACACAGATTTCCAGAGAATCACAGAATCCTGGAGTGGTTTGGGTCGGAAGGAGCTTTAAAGCTCATCCCATTCTTCACACCCAGAGTGTTTTCTCTAAAAACTGAAGGAATGGGATCCTCACTGGAAAAAGTCCAGGCTCAAGCACTTCATCCTGGTGTGAAACGCTGCTCTGGACTCTCCACCCTCTGCCTGTTTGGGGCTCCACAGGTCCCCCCCAAACTGTCCTGAGCCTCCTGTTCCTCCTGCTCAGGGCACTCCCTGCACAGCCCCAGCTCACAGAGGGGTCTCTGTCCAGTCTGGGGGTCACTGGGATCTGCCCCAGCTTTCCAGCTTTCCCAGAACCTATTTCTTTGTTAAACATTTTACAATCGTTCTCCTGCTCTGTTCAATTGGCCAAAACACATCTCCAAGCAGGGAGAAATTGGCCTGAGTTTCCCTCTGGCTTCCAGGGATCTGCAGTAAATCCCAATCCACAGGGAAAGGCTGAGGGGCCTGCACTGCTCTGCCTGTTCCAGCCCGTTCCTTAACGAGCTGCAGGACGGGGTGGAAGGGACGATGATTAAATCCCCATCTGTGAGCAGGCTGAGGGGATCTGCAGATCCATCTGAGAGCAGGATTAAAATTCCAAAAGCTCCCAGAGAACTGGAGGAAGGGTCCAAAAGAGCCAGGAGAGAATTCAGCAGAAACAAAGGCAAGGCTTGGAGCTTGGGAAGGAGCAGCTGCAGAGCCGTGGGGCTGGTGGGGCTGGCAGGGCCAGGGTGGCACGGGCAGGGGAAGGGCAGCAGGACCCTGGCAGGAGGAGGGTGATGGAAGAAGAGCTCCAGCACTGGGGAAAGAGGCTGAAAATCTGTGAAGAGCAAAGACTGAAGGGTCCCTCTACTGCAGGAGCATCAGCAGCCACCCCGTGCCAGCATCCTGGGGACACCTTCCCTGGGGACACCCCTGCCACAGCAGGGACAGGACCTCTCCCAGTGCCCCCCCATGTCCAGGCAGAGCCCAGCTGCAGCCAGTGCTGACCCACAGAGCCAGGGCCCTGCTGCTGCCCAGAATCACTTTCAGATGCTCAAACATTCAACAGTGCTTGTGAAATAATAATAAATAGTAATCTCGAGTAAAATAATAATAATCATCATCACCCCGGAGTGTGGTTTTTCGGAACGTGAGGTCTGTTCCAAGCACATCCAGCAACCCCAGGTCAGCAGGGTCCCGTTTCCTGGCTCCCTCCCTCCTGTTCTCCTGCCAACATCCCATTAAAACAGCTCCTGCCCGTGCTGGCCTGGCCTCTCCCTGGCCCGGGGGTGTCACAGCCGGTGGTGACAGAAGGTGACAGACGCCTGCCTGGCCCTGCAAAGAGCTGCTCCTTCGGGGGGAGCAAAGACACCAAAACCCCACCAGAGGAGCTTCCAGCTGCTCCATCTCCCCCATCCCAGCTCGCAGCAGCCCAGGCTCATCACAAGCAGGAAATTCTTCATCCCAAATTGAAGGTTAAAAGCAGAGGGCCAAGAGTGCTGCGGATGCGGGGAAGCTCCGCTCCTCTGAAAGCCATAAATCAGCAGCAATTCCTTGGAAGGGGCCAAGCCCACATGGCCCAGGCTGGGATTTGGGAGCGGGAGCCTGGCCCCAGCAGCCTCCTGGCCATGGAACATCAGCCCCTGGCCCAGCTCCCCCCTCACTCCTCTCAAACCTTCCTGCAGCAAGGGAGGAAAATGTTCCCCCAGTGCGAGGCACTGGCTGACAAACCAAACTCCGGGCTGTGCTCCCTGGAACTTCCTAACAACAGGCTGAAAAATCAGCCACGGGTGCTAAAAATAAACACAGGCAGGGAGGAATTTGGCTGGGTCTGGTTTGGCCATGTCAGGCAGAGAGAATGGAAGAGATTCTGCAGAACCTGAAGGGAAAACATTTTGGTTTTATCTGTGCAACCACAGCCCCTGTGCCCACACAAACCCTCCTGACCCCCCCTTCACAGCACAGTGAGGCAACCCAGCGAGGATCCATGGAATTATGGAATGGTTTGGTGGGAAGGGACCTTAAAGCTCATCCAGTGCCACCCCCAGGGGTGCTCCCACTACCCCAGGCTGCTCCAAGCCCGGGCCTTGGGCACTGCCAGGGACACAGCCACAGCTGCTCTGGGCACAGACCCCCAAATCTCAGGAATAAGAGCAGCCCCCCGTGCCCTGGGCCCCGAGCCCCAGCCCTGCAGTGAGGAGGAAGAAGAGGAGGAAGCACTCACTCGAGGAAGCGTGTGATGTACTCGCGGCTGCAGCGGGACCAGGTGAGTGGGGACGTGTCATACAGGAGCTGTGGAGACATGATGAAAGGTCGTTTCCCAACTGGCTCACAGTCATTGCTGCTTCCATCATGCTGAATCCCAAAACTGTGTAAGAGCACAGCCCACGGAGGGGAGGTGAGCCACGAGCACCAGAGCCAGCACAGCCCCGGCACAGGGGCAGGGACTGCCCTGAGCTTGGGGACATGCTGCTGGCAGCCCTGAGCTTGGGGACGTGCTTTCCCACTGAAAACTCAGAAATATTCAACATTCGATTCAAGATCAGGTAATTAAATGTACTGGTGGGTGTTTTCCCACTCAGGGATGTCTACTGGGAACTGCAGTGTTCAAGTGGCCTGGTCAAAATTCAACTGAAATTGGGGCAAGCAAAATCCTGTCGCTGATATTACAGACAGATCCTGCCTTAAAACTTCTCAGTGGGCAGCCCCTGCCCCAAAACCTTCCCAAACCACCCCAAGGTGTCACACAAGTGCAATTTCTCCAGGCTGCCTTGGATTACCGTGGCTCTCATTAAACCTGGGACAGCCCAAAACTTAACTCTGGAATGAAGTCCCCAGGGAGCCAGGGAGGGTTTGCACCAGTGAGGAACCAATCTCCCAACTTCCCCCCCGACCCCGTGCCTTCTCCAGCCCCAGGGTGCACCCAGAGGAGGAGGAGGAGGAGGAGGAGGAGGAGGGGGTACCTGTGTCCGAGCTCGTGGGCCACGGTGAAGGCGAGGGGCAGCCCCGTGTCCTCGTTGATGTTGCAGCTCCGGTGGGGTTGGCACATCCCAGCCACGTGGGACAGCCCCAGGGTCTCACAGGGCCTGTTCATGGCAGCACAGATGTCCTTCCTTGGCCGAGGGGACGGACAGACACACAGACAGACAGACAGAGAGCAGAGAGGGCGTTGGGAGGCGGCAGGACCCGGCACAGGGACAGCAGCCAGACAGGAGTGAGAACAGAGACATCCAACATCCTTCCACAGGGGAAACATTCGTGACCTCTCCTTCCCCCTCTCCTCTCCTCTCCCAGTATCTTGGGCTCGTTATTGAGCCTGATTAATGGGAGCTGCTGGCCAGCCTGGCTGCGTTTATCCCACTGTGTAAATAAAGCTGGTGCTGGGGAGAACCCAGCAGTGCTGTGGGGAAGCACATCCCAGAGGTGCTGTGCTTCCCCAGGGCAGCTCCAGCCACCCAGCAGGAACAGCCCCACTGTGCCACAAGGCCTGGAGTGCCTCATTTCTGCTACAAAGCAACCTCCCAGAGAACACAGAGCTGCTGTGGGCTGTGAATCATCACCCAAAGCACCACAAGAGCCAGCTCACAGCAGCCTGGGAGCCTCAAAGCAGGCTGTGACTGCAAGGTACACAAACTTGGCCAGAGGCAGGAATTCCTGCCAGCTCCATGTGGGAGGTCAGGGGCTTCCCAGAGGCTCCTCTGCCAAGCCCAGCCTCCCAGAGGAAAAGGAGAATTAATCCCTGTGTGCAGCCCCTGGGAGGATCCAGCCCTTCTGGGGCTTGGCAACAGGGGCACGGGGAAAACCTGGTTTGGAAACCTCACCTGGGAGCTGTGTCCAGGTTTAAACCTGAGATTTGATACCAGGTCAGACTCATGGAATGGTTTGGGTTGGAAGGGATCCTAAAAGGCCCTCTCATTCCACCCCCCTGCCACCTCCCACAGCAGTCCCAGCCATCAGCACCCAAACACCCCCAGACCTCACACTGCAGACCTTCCATGAAGGTGTCCAGGCAGGGAGAGTGACATCCCAACATCTCCCGTGGCCAGCTGCTCCCCTGCCTGCCCCCACCTGCAGCCAGGTGAGTTTTTGGCTGCCAGAGCAGCTCCCCCAGCAGCAAAGCAGGGCTCCACACCTGGTGAGCAGCACGGCCACGTCGTGGTGCAGGGGGTGAGAGTCTCCCTTCACGTTGATGCTCTTCTGCCACTTGCAGAAGCTTTTCAAGGTGTTGTCTGCGTGGTGGGAGATCTTCAGCTCCTCCTGCCAACACAAAGGGAGATCCTGCCCGAGCTGTTTGGGTTTTGGGACGGGGAAGGGGAGAGGTCTGATCCCAGACCCAGCAGTGGGATTTGGGAATTTGGGAATTGGGAGTGACTGCCACCCAGATGGAATTGCTCCATGGGTACAGCCTGTAGGCTGGGTGGGGAGACAGCCCTTTTCCTGCTTTCTTTTCATCTGGGGTTCAACCAAAACATTAAATCATCCATTTACAGGGGTGAAGAACCACTGCAGGAAAGCCCCCAGTGCTGGCTGAGGGCAAAGGATGTGCCTGTGGAGCCCCTGAGTGGCCTCAGGCCCCCCAGAGCCACCACAGCAGCTGGGACACGACCACCCAGTGACCCCGAGCCCTCTGCCACCACACTGACCCTGTGCTACCATAAACCACCCCAAAAACCAGACCCTGCAGCTCCTCTGCCCTGGCCCTACCAGCCAAGACATGGAGGTCAACGTGGGCACCTGGATTTCAGTCACACACACCCAACCAGGCAGTGAGGACAGCCCAGGATGGAGCCTGGTGTTCCCAGCCCAGGATGGAACCTGGTGTTCCAGCCCAGTTCTAGCCCAGCTCCCAGCCCAGCCCAGGATGGAGCCTGGTGTTCCCAGCCCAGGATGGAGCCTGGTGTTCCAGCCCAGGATGAAGCCTGGTGTTCCAGCCCAGTTCTAGCCCAGCTCCCAGCCCAGCCCAGCC
>VZTZ01027687.1:48116-59353 GCA_013400955.1 Drymodes brunneopygia
CGGCTGAATGGAGGTGGATCAGGATTTTTAGGAGGCTGGCTCTGAGTATATTTTGATTTTTAGGTAGCGGTTGCGGTTGAGAGTGATGTAAGTGAGATAAATAAAATAGGAATGTAGTGTAAGATGGATGCCCCATCCCGGGAATGTCCAGGGCCGGGTTGGACACTGGGGTTTGGAGCAGCCTGGGGACAGTGGGAGGTGTCCCTGCCCAAGGGTGGGATGAGCTTTGGGATAAGGAACAATGTTTGTATCCAGGGGACAGGCCCTGTGTGAGGGAGCAGGCTGTCGTGGAGACAAAGAGCCCTTCCTGCAAATCATCCGTGTGTTTTTGAAAAATAAATATTCCTCAGTAGCCATGGGCATCTCTCCTGGAAAACACTGCACAGCTTTGAGGCAGAGGTGACAATGAGGGTGGCAATGTCACCTCTGACTGCCAGCCCTGTCTGTGGGGACATTTTTAAATGAAAGTACCAACCGTGTGGTGAATCAGGAGAGCCCTTCTGAGCCTTTTTCTTTCTTGCTGCACACAAGCATTTCACAGCTCTGCAGCTCACCCCCCCAAAAACCAGGCACTGCAGCTTCCAGGAGGAAATGTGTGGCCTCAGGTATCCTGTGTTAAATGCAGTGCAGCTTCCACAGTGTCACCACACAATGGGACGTGGCCACTGGGGAGATAAAAGCACAATCTTACCCTGCTCAAACCTGAGTGAGGAGGTTCTGCTGCTGCTGCCCTGCCCTGTCCCACAGCTCGGCTGGGGAAGCAGCAGGGGAGGTGTCACCTCCTGATTCCCTGAGCTGGGAATGCCAGGGGCTGCTCCTCTGCAGGAGAAGGACACGGGTGACAGTGGCTCCCAGGTGTCAGGAGCTTGAGGAGAGTTTTGAAGCAGTGAGCCCTGAGAGGGGCAGCTGGACCTGCTGGTGGTGAGCCCAGCCTGGGGAGGAGCTCTCAGCCACCCTTCCCATGGGATCTGGGAATGGCTGGCAGCTCGGGGAGGGGCAGGAATGTGGGGTTTGGTGCCAGGTGCTGCCAGAGTCTCCAGCCCTGCTGTTTGTGTGTGGCTGCTCCTGCATGGGATCCTCAGGGATCTCTGCTCCGGGCTCCAAACAATCCCAGCTCTGATCCCCCTCGGTGGCAGAGGGAATTTGCTGCTCCTGTCAGTTTTGTCAGGAAATCTGTCAGGAATTTGTCAGTTCCTGCCTTGGAGCTGCTCCCCGGGCTGGCTCTGGGCTGCTCCTGATGGCACAAACCATGGCAATGCCCCTCTGAGCTGTTTCTCTGCCCTTCCCTTGCAGGTGAGCGAGTGCTTTGTTTCCATGGGCCTCTCCTTTATGAAGCCAAGGTAGGTGTGTGTGGCTGCAGGTGGCTCCTGCTGCTCCCCAGGAAAACAGGGAAATGTTTCACTTTGCCTGCTGTGCCTCTAGATGGGATCAAGGGCTGGAGCTAAAATTAACAAAAACCTGTCTGAAGTCAGTTTGAAGGCCTGGAGCTCTATTGCAGAACAATTTCAGGAAGCCCAGTGGCACCGTGCAGCAATTCTGGGGAGCTCCCAGGGGCTGCTGGAATATCCCAGAGCACTGGAAATATCCCAGAGCACTGGAAATACTCCAGAACACTGGAAATAGCCCAGAACACTTTGTGCCTGCAGGATTTGGGGCCTGAGCTGCTCAGTCACCTGTTCCTGGAGCCTCCTCAGGGGGAGGTGGCTGAGCACAGCCCCTGCTTTTCCACACCAGGAGGAGCTGCATTGCAGGGACAAAGGAAGTGCCATTCCCAGTTCTGCTTCCCAGTTCTGGCTTTTCAACCCCAGGAACCTGCACTGCAGATCTGTGCCCCTGCTGCCCCAGTGTTAGTGCAGGCACAGCTCTGGGTTTGGGTGTTCCCCTCCCCCTGAAAGGGAAGGAAAGGGCTCCTGGAGCTGTGTGGGTTGGAGGGCTTGCAGAAACTCCTGGGGCACCTCAGGCAGGGATGCAAATCCTTCAGGATTTGGGGTCAGTAGATGTTAACACAGGTGGGCAGGAGAAACACTCGAGTTCCCTCTTGAGGAGAAAGAGTTGCAGGGATGCTGAAATAACACTGAGAGGGTTTGGGCTGCTCCAAACCATTCCCAGCTGGGTGTTCCTGCTCTGCTCCTTCCTGTCTCTGGAGCTTGTTGGGAATGTGTGCTCGGGGTTGTTGTGCAGACAGGAGGGTGATTGAGGCTCCTGCTTTTGTGTCACTCCAAGAGCCCCCAGCTCTGCTTCCCTGGGCTGTGTCCCTCCTTCCTCCAGGCTGGAATGAGGGCTGCAGGGTCAGGCTGTGCCAGCTGGGGGCTGGAAGGGATTTCCCAGCTCACAGGCAGCTCTTGGCTGGCTCTTTGTGTGGAGTGGCTCCTTCTCAGTTCCTGCACTGGCAGAATGAGCTTGCAGTTTAATTTTGAAAGGTTTTGTTTGTTTATTTTGCAGGGTTTAATTTTAAAAGCTGCTTTGTCAGTGGTAATGAACAGTAACCTTGGCCTTCTTCCTGCTCCTTTGATCTGTTTTTCTGCTGTGGTTCTCAGCCCAGCAGTTGTTTTGTTCCTGACCACATCCTTGGTGTCCCACAGCAAGGTGGGCAGAGCAGCTCTTTGTGTTGTGAGGGCTCTGGCAAACAGGAGCTGTTTGTGCATCTCTGCCAGGCAGGGTTCAAGGAGATTCACTTCAGGCCCTTCCAACCTCCAGCAGGGAAAATATTTTGCCACAGAGCTGTACTTGAGTCATCTTTTGCCTCATGCTCAGCCCCTTTATTCTCCAAACAAGCAGGGACAGGCACAGGCTGTGTGTGGCTGGGTTAACCCCAGGCTGTCAGAACAAGGAGAGGATCCAGCAGAACCTTAGTCCTGGCTGCAAGCCCACGTGAGCCTGGGTTTAAGTTCCATGTGGGGCATTCTGCAGGTGTTTCCTCAAACAGGAGGTTCCTCTCTGGCTGTATTTTGTAGTTGAAGAGGGTACAGCACAGCGTGGTCTTGAGAAAATGTTGTACAGCCAAAGGTTCTGCCCTCCCAGACTCTTAGAGGTGGCTGTGTGTGCCAAGAAAATACCAATTATCACTTCTGGGAGTGGTTGTTGCTTCAATGGAAGAAAAATCCCTTTTAAAGAGAGCAAAATCTGGAGCCCCAGAGGGTTTTACAGCAGCCTCGTTCTGTCACTGCTCAGGGGGGCAGTGGCAGCTGAACCTCAGCACCTCCAGAGCAGCACTTGAACTTCCTGGAGGAAATGTTGAGTTTGGTGGATTTAATTTGTGCAGTTCAGGGGGCAGGGGAAGCTCTGCAAGCCAAAGCAGCAAAGCTCCCTGAGATCTCCTGGTTCTCCCTGGGGCTGACTGACCTCTCCTCTCTCTTTCCAGTGTGTAAAGGTTGCCATAAAGGACAAGCAAGTGAAATACTTCATCCACTACAGTGGCTGGAATAAGAAGTAAGTGCTGCATGGGATGCAGGCAGGGTTTCTCTGGGCTCTGCAGGGAGATGCTGGGGCTGGGTGTGGGAGTGACCAGCAGGGTTTTACACCTGAGCTGGGATTTGTGGGGCACAGGGAGAGCATTGCCAGGCTGGCCACTTCCTGCAGGGCTCTCAGGAGCCTGCTGGGAGTGCTCTGGAATGTTCTGGTTGTTCCAGGGTGGGAGAGAAATGCTGGGATTCCTCCCTGGCAGAAATGTCTGCCATGGAAATTTCCTTGCTGTGCCTCGGGGGGAAAGGCAGCTCCTGCTGAGGTGGGGCAGAACCTCTCAGAGCCCCTGGCCTTGCCTCTTAGGCCAGGCTTGGCAGGGATTTTGGAGCCCAGCTTTGCTGAGGGCTGGGCTCAGGCTGGGTTAGCAGCAGCTGTAGCCTGTGTTTCAGTACATTGCAGGTCCTTTTCTGTCCTGCTAAACTGCCAGGGTTCCACGTGAGGGATGGCTGAGGGTTCCAGGCACCTCTGTGGGATCAATGTTGAGCCCATGAAAGGTGAAAGCTTCCTCGAGGTTGTTGTATTGATGTACTTTTTCTCCTTTTTTTTTTTTTTTTTGAGTTGTTTTCTACCACTCAAATTTAGGAAAAGGGGAGTTTTTTTCCTAAGTGATTCAAAACCTCAGCTCTTCAGAGCCAGGAGTCTCAGAGAGCAGTTTCCTGTTTGGTTTGGTGTCATTTCAGTGCTGAGGGCTCTGAGTCACAGCATCTCTGTGATCTCTGTGATGTGACTAAAAGCTGAAGCTCCTGTTTTAGATGTGACTTCTAATTGCTGCCAGAGGGCCAGGGGATGTCCCAGGGTAAACAAAACATTTCCAGGGACACAATCAGTCTGTGGGGTGGCTTCTCTTAATGAGGCAGCCCCAATTTGGCCCTTCCTCCCCTTGTTTGTGCCATGGAGGGGGCCAGGATTGCTGTCCTGATCCTGATTTTCTTGCTTGTGCTGTTGGAGTTTTTATTTTTTTGCCTTCAAGCCCCCAATTAAGGACATTAAAAGTGCCAGGGCAGCACAGCCTTCACTTGGCCTTCAGCAGCTGGCAGGGCCTGGCTTGGAATTGTTCTGCCAATATCAGAAAGCTGTGTCACCCAGGGGCACAGGGGTGTCCCCAAGGGGCACAGGGGTGTCACCGTGGGGCACAGGGGTGTCACCCTGGAGCACAGGGGTGTCACCCAGGGGCACAGGGGTGTCCCCAAGGGGCACAGGGGTGTCACCGTGGGGCACAGGGGTGTCACCCTGGAGCACAGGGGTGTCACCCAGGGGCACAGGGGTGTCCCCAAGGGGCACAGGGGTGTCACCGTGGGGCACAGGGGTGTCACCCTGGAGCACAGGGGTGTCACCCAGGGGCACAGGGGTGTCCCCAAGGGGCACAGGGGTGTCACCGTGGGGCACAGGGGTGTCACCCTGGAGCACAGGGGTGTCACCCAGGGGCACAGGGGTGTCCCCAAGGGGCACAGGGGTGTCACCGTGGGGCACAGGGGTGTCACCCTGGAGCACAGGGGTGTCACCCAGGGGCACAGGGGTGTCCCCAAGGGGCACAGGGGTGTCACCGTGGGGCACAGGGGTGTCACCCTGGAGCACAGGGGTGTCACCCAGGGGCACAGGGGTGTCCCCAAGGGGCACAGGGGTGTCACCGTGGGGCACAGGGGTGTCACCCTGGAGCACAGGGGTGTCACCCAGGGGCACAGGGGTGTCCCCAAGGGGCACAGGGGTGTCACCCAGGGGCACAGGGGTGTCACCATGGAGCACAGAGGTGTCACTCAGGGGCACTGGGGTGTCATCAAGGGGCACAGGGGTGTCACCAAGGGGCACAGGGTGTCACCATGGGGCACAGGGGTGTCACCATGGGGCACAGAGGTGTCACCAAGGGGCACAGGGGTGTCACCTGCTCACACAGCCCCTCTGGAAGGTCTCTTGCAGCTGCACAGGCAGGAGTGGGACAGGTGAGCAAATCAGTGGCCAAAGCCCAGCACCTCTGGGCACAGCTGGAGATGTTTCCCTGCAGTTTTTGGGTGCTGCCCTTGCCTTCCCTGCAGTTTCTGGAGTCCTGGAGCAATATTGGTTTGGCCACGTGGTGCTCAGAGCCTGGCAGCTGCTGAAAAGTGGCACAGATGGAATAAAATGGAATAAAAAGGCCTTTACCTGGTGTACTTTAGAACACCTTGGGCACTTTGAATGTGCTTGATTTGGGATGAGTTTTCAGGCTGCTGAGCTGAACCACTCTGTGTTGAAGTGGGATTCCTGCTGGCCATGGTAATTTCCCCAACAGCTGTTCTCTTGAATTGTTCAGATTCTGCACATATTCATGCTGTCTTGGTTTCCTTCACAGACACAATTCACAGCTCTTCTCCTTGCAGTGAGACCCAAATTATTGCTGAATTTGTTGACCTCTAAAATGTTGGCCCAGATAAAGGAAGCTTGCTCAGTAATGTGTTATGGTTACAGATATCCCATCATTTTGGAGGCACAGAGAATTTTTTTCCCCTTGTGATGCTTCTTTTGAATTAAGGACAGTGCTCTCCTTTCTAAATTGCCCATCCTTTGAGTCTGGGAAGCTGGAAATGACAGAGGGTTACATTTCCCTGGAGAAATCATTCCAGCTTCAGGCAGTGGGGAATGTTTGGTGACTTTGGCCTTGACTTGTGCCAGTCCATGACACAAAGCAGAGTTCAGTCCCCAATCCTGGGAAGCTTTTGATTGACTGCTGAGTGTAGAAAGCAGCCATGGGATGGCTTTGAGTGCTGATTTATTCCTCTCTGGGTTTTTTTTCCAGCTGGGATGAATGGGTTCCAGAAAGCAGAGTGCTCAAATACGTGGACACCAACCTGCAGAAACAAAAGGAACTCCAGAAGGCCAACCAGTGAGTGTTGGGGAGGAAGGGTTTGTCAGGGGATGTTTGCTTGACAGAGCTTCAATCCAAAGTTACCAGAGTTTAAAACCAAAATCAGAAAAGCTTCTTTTCCCACCAAAATCTTCCTTCTGGATGTGCTCTGTTTAAAGGGAACAATATGCAGAGGGGAAGATGAGAGGAGCTGCTCCAGGCAAGAAGAGTTCTGGTCTGCAGCAGAAGAATGTTGAAGTGTAAGGTTCTTTTTTATTTAAAAATAAAAACCCCAAACCCTGCCCAAAACACCTCCCAAACTGTGGCTCATCAGTTTTGCTGTTCATGGCTCTGCAGCTCAGCTCCACCTCTTGTGGCACAGCCCATGCCAAAGCTGTTTCATGGTACCAAAAAAGCCTTTGTTAAAGTATTTTATTAAAAGTGCCTTTTAGATGGTGCAGAGTTAATGCTGAATAGAGGAATGCTGCATTTTTTGCACTCTATTCCACTGAAGTTGGTGACCTGACACTCAAAAAGAGGGGATTCCTCACAAGTTTTGTGCATCTCAGTGAAAGCAGTTTCTCTATAGAATTTCCCAGCTCTTCCAAGCACTTTGGAATGAAATCCTTACGATGCTTTGCCTTCTCAAGGAACGGTTGTCAAAACTGCATTTAAAGAGTCTTTCTTTGGCTGGGTTTGACAAAACTGAACCAATAAATACACAACTAAAAATGGGTTTGCATCCTAAGAGAGCAGAAGCAAGCTCAGGCATCTTCTAGAAAAACCTAATGTGAGCTGTGACTGTCAGATTTCCTTCCCTCCACCCTTTTGGGGTTGATTTTATGGCAGATTTTCAGTCAGTCCAGCTCTGCTCATTTCACCTTGTGTGTGGGCAGGGTTTCACTCCAAGATGAACACAGCCCTTACTAATGGGGTGTTGTGAATTCCCAACCTCATTTGTGATTCTGGCCCTCATGAGGAAGCTGCTGAGATGGCAGCAGCTCCTCACAAGTGGATTTGGCAGCAGCCTCGGGTTCCAGGTGTCACTCAGGGCCAGGTTTGTTATGAAATGTGACTCATGGCTTTGAGGAGGGCAGCACAGAGTGGGGACAGGGATTTGGGGTTTGCTCTGGGTCCTGGGGCACTTTCACTGTGGGATTGGCCAAAGCCTGGCCAGGGCTGGAGCTGCTGGGCTGGGGGAAGGGGATCCTGTGGATCTGCTGGGTCTCCCTGGATCCCAGTGGATCTCCCTGGATCTCCCTGGATCCCAGTGGATCTGCTGGATCTCCCTGGATCCCAGTGGATCTGCTGGGTCTCCCTGGATCCCAGTGGATCTCCCTGGATCCCAGTGGATCTGCTGGATCTCTCCCTGGATCCCAGTGGCTCTGCTGGATCTCCCTGGATCCCAGTGGATTTGCTGGATCTCCCTGGATCCCAGTGGATCTCCCTGGATGCCAGTGGCTCTGCTGGATCCCCCTGGATCTGCAGGAGCCTGGTGCTGCTGGACACTCCCCTGTGCTCAGGTGCTCCAGGCCAGGTGAGCTGTGCCAGCCTCCCACAGGAATCACTCACTGCCTGTCCTCATGTGGGGTCAGACAAAGCCCAGCCCAGCTCTGAGTAGGCAGCTGATAAGGAGCCTCATTAAAATCTAATTAGAGCAGGTCTAAATGATGGCCATCAGTGATGTGGCTGCTGCAGCTGAGTGTGTCAGTGCTGGCTGTGGGTGTGGGTTGGACTCAGCTGGGAGTGAGCAGGGCACAGGGACAGCAGGGCAGGTGCCACTGCTGCCACTCCGAGTGTGTCACCAGGGGTGGCACCAGGGCTTCCTCTGTGCCAGGCTGAGCCCTGAGTGCTCACCTGGGCCTCAAGGCAGAGCTGGCTCCATCCTCTCACCACGCCCAGTGGCCAAAATGCCTCTGCTTTGAGCCCCTGTGTGAGGGTGAAGTTAAACCTGAGCCAGCTCCCAGGCCTGAGCTCAGTCCTGGCTGAAGGCACTTTGGGATGGCAGGGCCTTGGCTTTGTGCTGCCATCCCTGCCCTGAGCTTTCCTGGTGTCTCCAGCAGGGCAGGTGTGAGGTAATTCTGTGAAACTTCTGTTCCATGCTATTGGAACAATGAATTCCTTGAGTTGGGAAGAGGAAGAGGGGAAGCAGCAGCCTGGCTTGGGGGGAGTGAGGGGGAGCAGGTGCCCTGTGCTCCTTGCACAGATCTCACTGCTCACCACATCCAGCACATCCCTGGGAGCCACACCTGGGCTGTTCCCACAGCTCCTTCCCTTCCTGGAGGCTGAGGGGGGGAAATGCCCTGGCAGAGCTGCAAGGTTGTGGTGTTTTACTGGCCAAACCTCTGCCTCCTCCATCTGCTCCCAGCTGAAGAGGCAAACCCCAAAATCAAACTCCTGGATGGTTCCCTTGAACATTTGAGCTCGTTGCAGATACATAAAGTGCTGGTGGTGGGGATAGATGGAAACTCTTCACACAGCTGTTCTGAAAGGGTAACACTGTGAGCCTCTGTGGGCCTCAGAATTCACCTTTTGTAGCATTCCTGGAGGATTGAGGAAAAGGGAATTTATGTCCTACAGTTTGTTCTTCAGACAGCCAAGCAGCAGTGGCACTGAGGTGAGCACAGCTCATCCCCAGGAATGTTCAGCAGTGAGAAGCTGCCAGAAGGGCAGTGCTGGGCTCCTGGGCTGGGGCAGGGCTGCCCACAGCTCTGCCCCTGGCTCTGACCTGCCCCTCTGTGCCCAGGTTCTTCCGGAGGGATGGAGCCCACACCGTGTGCTGCCTGGAGAGCCCGGCCATCTCCACTCGGTGAGGGGCTGGGCTGGGATCCATGGGATGGAATGGGATGGGATCCATGGGATCCATGGAATGGGCTGGGATCTGTGGGATGGGATCCATGGACTGGGATGGGATGGGTTGGGATCCATGGGTTGGGATCCATGGGATGGGATCCATGGACTGGGATGGCCTGGGATCCATGGGATGGGGTGGCATGGGATGGCATGGCATGGGATGGGATGGGATGGGATGGGATGNGTCACCAGGACTGCCACCCCAGGGTCCCACCCTCCCTCTCTCCTGCTTTCTCCCCTGGTTTCTGGGCAGACCCTGGAGCCCTTGGTGGTCCTGGGGCACTTGGGCAGCAGGGCCTTGTTTGGGGCTCTTGCTCCCTTGTTTGGGGCTCTTGCTCCCTTGTTTGGGGCTCTTGCTCCCTTGTTTGGGGTTATTTCTCCTTTGTTTGGGGTTATTTCTCCCTGGTTTGGGGTTATTTCTCCCTGGTTTGGGGTTGTTTCTCCCTTGTTTGGGAATTGCTCCCTCTGGGGGATGAGCTTTTTATCCTGCCCACAGTTTCAGCCTCATTTCAGCTGCTGTGCCTTTAAACAAACCCTTTACTCTCCCTATCTCCAGCCCTTCCTCAGAGCTCTGCCTGTTTCCTGGCCCTGATAAACCCAGTTCAGAAAGCAAGGGTCACTGGAGAGAGTGCTGAATTTCTGAGGAATCAGTGTTGCACTGGTGGAGTTTTATCCACCCAGTTTTTGAGCAGTGGATCCAGGCTGCTGCTGGCAGGGAGCAAACTGAGAATGAGTAGTGGTGCTCCAGCTAAAACTTCCTGAAAATGGGCAGTAAATGGATAAAGTGCCCCTGAATCTTCCCTCTGCTGCTGCTCTGGTAAAACTGGAGATTTTTTCCACCTTTTACTGGAAGTTAATTCAGTTGAGTGAGATTTTTCTGGGAATTCCCAGCACTTCTCTTTCCATGTGCCATATTCTGTCTGAGATAAAGCAGCTACAAATCTCATGTAGTTCTCCCAGAGCACTTGGGAAGGACAAAACATCCCAAAAATGGTGAATTCTGACTTGTTCTTGAAGAATCGATCTGTTCCCTGTGCTGAACTGGGTACAAAAATGTTCTGGCTTTTCTGCTGTGGCTTCCTTAAGTACCACTCTCTTGATGTGTGCAATGATTTGTGTTCTTCTTGCAGGAAAACAAAAAAGAACAAGCAGAAAAGTAAGTGTGTCTTATTTTGCATCTGAGTGGGTCTCTCTGGTGAAGGATTTGTAGCTGAAATTAGACCTTCAACCTGCCCCAAGAATTCTCTGCCACCTTTTGCTGCCCCTCCTGGGGCTCTCCCTGCTCAGGAGGGGGAAGGTTCACACTTTCCTGGTTGGTACAAAATCTGCTTGTTTCAGTCTCTCAGGATTCCGAGCTCTTGCAATTGAAAAGCAAAATCGATCTGCTGAATTAATTTCTTAAGTCAAACTTAGGTTTTCTTACCGAGATGGAGACGTGACACAGCTGCCAAGCTGAGCTGCTGGGTCCAAAAATTCTCCCCCAAAAACGTGACAGATTGGTGTGGCTCTAGTGCAGAAAGCTCCCTCAGAGAAATGTCAGTGCTGCAATTTCAACTGGCACAAACAGGGGACTCCCAGAACATGAGTAACATTTAAAACAACAAAAAAAAAACCAAACCCTGAACAGGTGCAAAGTTGAGAAAAACCTGAGCCTTGCTTTGCAATCCTTCTCCTAAATGTTCCCTGGTGGTTTTTTTGCTGCTGCTGTGTGTGCACAGCTCCAGGAATTGGGGAGGGGAGCAGCACCAGCGAGACCCCCCAGCCTCCCAGGAAGAAGAGGGCTCGGGTGGATCCAACAGTGGAGAGTGTGAGTATTGTCCATTCCCTGCCAGGGATTCTGGGTGCCAAACAGGCTGCTGTGCTCCCAATTAGTGTCTCAGAGTAATTATAATTAGTCTGGCCTGGCTCTTCTCAGGAGGAAACGTTCATGAACAGAGTTGAAGTGAAGGTGAAGATCCCCGAAGAGCTGAAGCCGTGGCTGGTGGATGACTGGGACTTGATCACCAGGCAGAAACAGGTACGTGTGACAGTGCTGTCCTGCTCTGGGGACACTGTCACTGTCCCAGGCTGTCCTGCTCTGGGGACACTGCCACTGTCCCAGCCCTGG
>VZTZ01027687.1:68441-79040 GCA_013400955.1 Drymodes brunneopygia
CTGTGCCCTCCCCGGCCCGGGAGGATGCTCCGATCCCTGTGCCCTTCCCGGACCGAGAGGATGCCCCGATCCCTGTGCCCTCCCTGGCCCGAGAGGATGCCCCGATCCCTGTGCCCTGGGCATCCGAGGGCCAGCGGGACAGAGCAGGAGAGCTGCACGGCAGGGCCTGGGCTGTGCCGATTTTCCCTGGCCCCTCCCTGGCTTGCTCAGTACATGAGTGATACCGGAGTGAGGAATGCAGGGCTGGCCGAGCTCCTCCTGCCGCTGGCAGCCCCGACACCCCGGTGCTGCTGCCAGCCCAGCCCAGGGCAGGTATCGCCACCACACCCAAACCTGCGCGGGGAGCCCTGACCCCGACAGCCCCAAGCCTGCGCTGGAACCCGGCCGGAGGTGGAGGTGATGCTCCGAGGAGAAGGAGGAGGAGGAGGGATAATTACCGGTCCGGGCCACCCTCGCGTGCTTCTTGGTCCAGCGGCTCAGCAATTAGCGCTTGGGAGCGGCCGGGGAGGAGCTCCTCGTGATCCTTTGTCTCTCAGAGTTTCCCAGCAGAAGCTGTTCCCCGTGGTTTGCTCTCAAGTGTCGCTGCCCCCGCTGAACCTGTGCGGCAGCTGCTGCCTTACCTGCCCGCAGGTCCGAGACAACAAAACGCTGGTCCCTCCACAGAGTCAACATTACGCTGGGCTCTGATTATATCTTGCAGTCACACATGTCCGTGATATTTTTTTTCACCCTGAGAGAAATAGTGATAGAGAAAGATTAATTTTGATTAACAACCGGTGTGTCAGGAAATGCAACTGGTGTGTCAGGAAATGGGATTTTTTTTTTTTTTTTTTTAATGAGGGGAAAAAACAGTTATGCCAGAATAATCCCAAACTGGTGCCTCAGCCAGTCCTCTGAGGAGACGGGATCGGTACTCCAGGAGCAGGGAAATAGAGGAGGTGAGGGCTGGTGGAGCAGGCTGCTGCTGGAAGGAGAAGGCGCAGTAGGATTGTCAGTGGTTGGCTTGGGGAGGGTCCTGTCACCTCTGCTCTGCCACGCTCAGCTCCTGCATCCCCGAGCCCGGGGCAGCGCCGGGGGCTGCGGGAGTGCCGGGCTGGCTGGAGCTGGGGCGGGAGCACGGCAGGTCCGCCCGGCACAGCCGGCTGTCACACAGGCCACTGAAGTTTCGGTGGTTGACCTGCAGAGCCTGGCCACCTCCCGTGCCACCCCAGCACCTCCTGCCCTGCTGTGTGGCAGCCAGGGGCTGTCCCGAGCACCCAGAGGCGGGAGGTGCCCGAGCAGTGTCTGGTATGTGCCCGTGGCCCGGGTGGGAAGCGGCTGGAGCGGTGGGATGACAGCACTGCACCCATGGGCACGTTTCTACTTTTAACATGTTAAGGATCGCGTCTGTTACCTGCCCTAATTTTAGGCATCGCTCTCTGGCGCTGGATTCCCGCAGGGAAGAATGAGTGCAGGTGTAAAATTAGCCAGATTATTTCTGGGCTGGCGGTTACCAGCGCGCCATCACGGAAACGTCCGGCTCAGTCGTGCCCCCAACACCAGCCCTGTTCCCACCCCAGGATCAGCCTGCAACCACAATCTTGTTATCCAGGTGGAGGTTTAGAGGGGAAAGGACACCGTTCCTGCATTTAGGAATTGATCCATGGTAGGGCAGCTAAACACAGCTGCCTTCAAGTCCCAGTGGTTTGGCTGGGAAGAGCTCGGGAAGCAGAGACTGAACAAGGATAAATGGTGCGTTTCTAGGCACTGCCACAGCTGGAGAAGAGATTATGTGAAATAACCGACATGGAAATGTTAATCAGCATTAGCTGTAGTCCAAATTCCATTAGAAGGAATGCTAAACACAGACAAGGAAAAGGCTGGGATTAGGGTGGCTTGGCAACAGGCTCTCCTCCCCAAAGTTTGGGTTTTGTGCTCCAGGATTTAAGCTGTTATTTAAAACACAAGTAATTTTCTTTCCCTCCTCGGTGTGAACACCAGAATGCCCAAGCACAGAGCAGCTGTGGCTGGCACATGGAGTGTGCAGCAGCCTGGAACGCTCTGCTGAGGACACAGCACAGCAGCAGCTCATTAGTGTGAGCACAAACACCCCTGCCCAGGCTGCTCCCGGCACTGCCCTGCCCTGCCAGGGACCGGTGTCACCGAGGGGCAGTGACCGAGTGGGGCTGCAGGGGACACGGCCAGGCTGGGCAGCTGAGGGGACTCTCAAAGGACATTTCTTGGGGTTTTGGTTTTTCATGTCTGAACATGGTTGCCTGAGTTTTTGTTTTTTTACACTTACTATTACCTTGTGTTTGACTGTTCAATTCCTGGTTTCAGCACTTTTCCCTGCTTGCTTTGTCCTGGCCCTTCTTTACTGGGTTTTCAGAGTTAATATTTCTGAAGTAACTCAGGTTTCTCCTGTTCCTCCCTTAAGGAGCCAGGCTGGGAGAGCTGGGGGCACTCAGTCTGGAGAAGAGAAGGCACCAGGAATATCTTAGAGCCCCTTCCAGCACCTAAAGGGCCTCCAAGAGACCTGGAGAGAGACTTTGAACAAGGGCTTGGAGGGACAGGACAGCTTTAAGGTCCTTTCCAGCCCAAACCAGTCTGGGATTCTGTGATTCTCATTCAAGCTGGAAAGGCAGGAGGACGTGGAGCTGCGGAGTCTGACACAGGGGAAACCCCTAGGGCAGAGTTCACCCCAGTCCAGCAGAACTGGAACTGGTTTGGATTTAGCTGTGCCTCTTCCCCCACTTGGGCGCCCCTGGAGGGCTGCCGGGCCCTGCAGGGGAGAGAGAGAAGCCATGCAATCACTCACGCTGTGATCTCTGCACACAGCTGATTGTTCAAGAGGCTCTTGCAGCAGAGCCCACTCTGGGAATGCATCCCAGGCTGGATGTGAGGCAGGATTGAAGTGTGGAAGCTGCCCTGTAGCAGGACAGAGGTTATTTCATCCCTGGAGTTTGCAGATTGCTCACTGCACTTGAGGGACTGAGCAGACAAGTGTGTTCAAACAACAGAATCCCAGAGCGATGGACGCTGACACTGCTCAGCAGGGCTGGAGTCAGTCTCACCTCTAAAAGCTGAAAGAAGCCCTGAACTGAGGAGCAGGCGCTGCCCACGCAGCCAGGGCAGCATTCCCAGGTGGGATGCCCCGCGGCGTGCCCCATCCCGGCGGCGCTGGCGGGGCTGATGTCGGGACAGAGTCTGGTGTCTGCTCCAGGCACCCACCGCACCAAAACGGCACAGCAGAGCCCTCCCGGCCAGCTTCCCGGGCTGTTTGGGTGCTCTGCACACGGGTATTTTTTCCCCCGTCTCTTGAAATGACAAGACTTTGAGAGAACGCATCCTTGAATAGCTCGGGCAGGCCGGATCCGCAGGGAGCCGGCTCAGGTTTCCCAGCTGCCGAACCCATCCAGCAGGTATTTCGGGCAGCCTCGCGGCTTTGTCCAGCGAGCTGTGGGGTGCCAGTGGAATTAGGACACAGTGTGCCTGCCCTTTCTTCCAGGACTGCTCCAAGGGCTGAGGCCTCGGCTCCACAGCGAGATCAGCTCCCGGATTTGTGCACAGATTGCTGCCGAGCAGGAGCCCGAGCTCCTTTCCAGAATGTATCCCATTCACAGGAAATTCAGCCCCCGTTTGCCATCGGCCAGCATCCAAGAGAGAGCGGTACCAGCAGACACAGGGTTTATTTCGTAGGAGAACCATGAACTCGGGGCTGCAGTAACTGGTGTGAGAGGCAGTCGTGTGCCAGCCTCAGGTCACCCTGTCCTCCTGTGCCATCCCGGGGGTTGTTCCTGCCCCAGCCTCTCCCTCTGCTCTGTGAGCCCAGGCTGGTTTGGCCGCTGCAGGTTCAGCTCCCTCCGAGCAGGCAGGAGTTCAAACCCCGCTGGTTTCCCACTGCTCAGAGCAGACGGAGAGCAGGGAAGGCACGGCCAAGATAATGGAGCTAATTTGCGAGGCTCGGGGAGCCGTGTGGGGTTTCTCTGGCTTCAGGAGACGCTGCTGGTTGGGATTACTGCGGGAGACGCTGGGGTTGCTATAATTACACTGCAAATCCTGCATGCCTGCATGGTTGCTAACCTGGGACCCTGCTTGCTTTGCTCCTCATCACCCTAAAAATGAGTCCAGGATCTCTCCGGTGCTGACAGGAGTTCCCAAGAAGAGGCAGAGGGTGAAGGAGCTACTGAAGGTCACGGGGCTCCAGTTTCACTGTTGATCCATTTGAGCTCAGACAAGGCTCCGAGCTGTTGATGGTCCAACCCCAGACATCACACATACACGAGGACAAGAAGCTGCCTTTGCTACTGACTCTAAAGCTTTGGAAAGTGCACCGTGGTTGCCTGGGAGCTCTGGTTTCCAGCGCAGCCGGCCAGCCCATCCACGAGGATGGAGGAGGATGTGCTGATGACAGCAGCTGTTTGAGATGTTTTCCTCTGAGCTGGGCTGGCTCCCTGCAGATTGAGCATTGTCTCCCTGAAGACCTGTCTGCAGCTCTGCCAGCGCTCTGATGGATTTGCACACTCTGTTGCCACAGAGACTCGTTTTCCTCTCTCTTTTGCTGCAAATGAAACAGTTAAACTGCAGCACGGTCACTCCCCGGCCAGGCTGCTCTGTGCGGGAAGGCATTCAGCTCTGGTTGAGTTCCTTTTGATCTTTGCATTCCTTTGGCTCCTTATCACTTCTCCTTATCCCTTCTGTTTGTCTGTCCTCCCATTCACCATAGTCATGGTGAGGCTTTATCTCCGGGATCAAATCAGTCCGGGGAGATCAGGGCTTCTCCTGCCGTGCTCTGTCCCTCGGTGCAGGCCCAAGAGCCCTGCTCCGAGGGCCCCTGTGCCTCTGCTCCTGAGTTCCAGGAGCTGCTCCAAGGTCCCCTGTGCCTCTGCTCCTGAGTTCCAGGAGCTGCTCCGAGGGCCCCTGTGCCTCTGCTCCTGAGTTCCAGGAGCTGCTCCGAGGGCCCCTGTCCCTCTGCTCCTGAGTTCCAGGAGCTGCACAATCCCATTGAAACTCCTGCCTGTCCCTGCTGATAAACCAAGGCAGCAGCAAACTCCACTTCTGTCTGAGGTGGAACCTACTGGCAACAATGTCCTGATGGGAATGTGAGAAGTTTTAGGTACGTCCCTTGCACCCACTTGTGTTTCTAATTCTACTTCCCACGCTCGGGTAGGACCAGGGCACGTGTGACACAGCTCAGCCTGTGTGGGACACGACCAGAGCACGTGTGACACAGCTCAGCCTGTGTGGGACACAGTGCCTTCGGTTCACTTGGGAACTCAGCTCCCTTACACTGGCTGGAATGTGCTGCTTAATTAACACCATTTATCACACAGATGCTGTGAGCACAGTGAACAGGATTTGCTGGCTGTCTCTCAGTGCCTCAGCACAACGACTCCACTTCTCTGAGAGCGAATTTGCTATCTCTTAGCAGCTGAGCTGCTCAAGGCTCGGAGCCCCAAGATAAGATGTTTTCATTTTACACCTTCCCACCTAGTGGCATTCCAAAACTTTCTCCTGGCATCTGGAACAAGAGTTTACTGCAGTCAAGAAAATTAAATTCACCACTTCCCTGAAAGCATGCTTGAGTGGGGAAAAGCTGAGGAGCTGTTTTCAGTCTTCATCCCCAAGCTGAACTTTACCCTCTTCTGCTGCCAAAACAGATTCCTTTCCTTTGGGGTGTTTTCTTCTTTCGGGGTGTGTTTTAATCTGCAATGAATCCACAGGACAGGCTGTTCTGTTGGCTCTCCTGGCAGCAGGCAGCAGCCCTGGTTTCTACACCCACTTGTGACCTGACGTACGGCTTTGGGAAGCCGTTTCCCACCTGCTCCCATTCCCAGCGCTGCCCCGCTGGCTGCACAGCGCGGTTCTCCAGGAGCTGCTGCCAGGCACGGTCTGGCGCTGGGTCTGGGCACGGCTCCGTGCGCGGGGTGAGCGTTCCCTGTGCCTGTCGGGCACCGCTCCGGAGTAGCCGCGAGCAGCGAGGGAGAGCAGCCAAGTTGGCACCGGGCGCTCGTCGCGCTCGGCTCCCGACAGGTTGGCACACACGCTTTTGTTTTTCCCGAGCTCGGCCTCGGGCCAGGCGGGCTCAGAGCTCAGTGTGCAAACACTGCTGAGCGCAGGATGCCGTCTAAACACGTTCCCTTCCTCCTCCCTTTCTGGGAACCCACGATGAGATGGGGGTGAAAGGGGGAAGAAGAAAGGAGGTTGTAGTGATGTGGTGTCAGGCTTTTCTCCCAGGGAACAGCCCGAGGATAAGACCAAACAGCCTCTTGTTCCAGGGGAGGTTTAGGTTAGATATTAAGAAAAATTTCTTCCCTGAAAGGGTTATCAAGCTTTGGAAGAGGCTGCCCAGGGAAGTGGTGAAGTCATCATCCCTGGAGTGGATGTGACATTCGAGGACAAGGTTTAGTGCTGAACATGGTGGTGTTGCTGGCTTGATGAACATAGAGGTCTTTTCCAGCCTTAACAATTTTAGAATTCCATGCTTCTATAGAGATTGGACCCTGGTTTGCTTTGGCTGTGGGTTGTCAAACCTTCCCACTGCTTGTGTGTATGTCCCTGGGGCTATGTCCCCTCCCCACCCAGCAGTGCAGGTTTGTGCACACCTGGCTGGCACTCCTGGGGAAGATGGGGGTCAGCCAGACAGTGACCGTGTGTGTGCTCCTGTCTGTGTGTGTGCTCCTGACCATGTGGCCATCGCTGCTCCTGGGACATGCCTGGTGTGACCCTGAGACCCGAGGGACACAGAATGGACACGTGTGTCCTGCTGGGGACACTGCACCCAGCGGGGTGTCACACACCCCATGGGAACACTGCTCTATCCTTGCAGTGGAAACTGCGACTCTTCCTGGGCTCAAGAGAAAAGAGAGATAAAATTATATCCTCCTCTGCGTGTGTGCCTGGCATGGGGATTAATTTATCCGGACCATTAAGGCAGCAAGTGATGCAGGAGGTGGCTGGGTAATTTAATGACGCAGGTGGAAATAGAAAGCCAAGAGCATGTTTCCCTTTCAGTCGTGCTGGGGTTTGATTTTTATGTCCTGTTACAAATGGATTGATAAATGAACCCCCTGGAGAAGTGGAATATATTCACACCGATCTGCTTCTCTGCCACATGAAACTGCTGAGAGCCAGAGCTGGCTGAGCCTCTTTTTGGGGACAGATGTTGCCATGGTTTGTGTGGCTGCAGGAAGGTGTCACTGAGCACAGCTGGAGGTCCTGGAGCCACATCCCCCTGGAAATGTGCCTCACCCACTCAGACAGTCAGTACCACCTCATTTTGTGCATTGTGTGACCACCTAACTCTGTGCTTTTGTGACTGATTCAAAAGCTTTCTGAGCTCTGACTGGCGTAAGAGAATGGCACGAATGCTCTTCCAATGGAGCAGAAACACAGGATCTGGCATTGTAACTCTGGAAATCCCACTGTGCTGCAGCAATTCCTTCCTCCTGCCTCGCTGTGCAGCTTGGCTCCAATTAGTTGGTCTCGACTGCTACATGTGCAGGCCAACACTGCTTCTATTTCAGGGGGACTTGCCAGAGATTAATTAGATCCCAGGCCTGCAGAGGACCAGCCAGCACATTTCGTGTGCCATTAACTCGGCACTTATCAGGCAAACATTGTCGGGATAAATCTCCCCTTTGTTGTGCTGCTGTAAGCGAAGGTTGTCACAAAAATGAGCCGTTTGAGCAGACACAGGGTGATGGTTTGGGAGCTGCATCAGCCGCTGGCTGAGCTCAGACGCCAGCCCTGGTCACTGGCACGGCACTAAGTGTGTGTCAGCGCAGGCAGCCGCGCTCCCGGCGGCCCCGCGGACACGGCTGCCCTGCTCACGGAACTGCTGAGGCACAGCATCCACCGAGCCCTGAGTCAGTGCCCAGGGATGTGCAGTGTCAGCCACTGCTCCAAGGAAACCTGTGCTTTGAGGGGTAAAATCACACACAGAGAGATCACGGAGCTGGGGAGAGCGGGGAGCGAACCTCCAGCAGCAGCTCTGGATTTCTGTTTGGAAAGCATCAAGTGACCTTATCTCACCAGCCGCAGGTTGTGCTCTGCTCGTGGTGCCCACGCACTGGGAACACAAACCACAGCGGGCTGGCTTGTCCCGGCTCGTCTCACTTCCAAGAGAGCTGGGAGAATGTCTGGCCAGACAATGAGGGACAGGAGCCAAGAACCAGGAATGGAGCGACGGCGAGAGCGGAACAAAAACAGGGACCAGGAACAAAAACGGGGCTTGGAGCAACCTGGCCTGTGGAAGGTGTCCCTGCTCATAGCAGGGGCTGGAACTGGATGGCCTTGAAGGTCCCTTCCAACCCAAAGCATTCCAGGATTTTATGGTTCCATGATAAATCATCCAGCTAATCATCTAGAGGGGATGGGACATGCAGAGAGAGGGATGATGTAGTGAGAACTACATGCCAAGAATCTTAACAGCAGCAGCCTGAATTAATTTGAAGAGCAAAGTGAGAAGTCTGCAGAAGAAGCCTGTAGAAGTGTCCAGAATGAGGGAATAGTCCTGGCAGCGTGGTCAGGGAAGGGCCAGACGTGGAATCTGCCTGGACTGCACTGGAACAGCCCAGCTTGGCCTGGGGACTGTGAGGTGAGGTTGGTTAGCTGGGCTCCTGGGGCTGCCACTCACACCGACAAGTCAGGCTCCAGTAATTCAACGTGAAACATCTTGTTCTGCTGCTGACACATCGGGCTGGGAGATGGTGTTCAGATAGGGAACTTCCTGCTTTGACAGCAGGGCAAAAAACGGGAAGGCTCTGCTCCAGCTGCTCTGGCTGACGGCTCTGCCCTGCACAGAGCTGGCCATGAGAGCTGTGCTGTGCCTGGGACACGCTTCCCCCGGGATGGGATCCAGGGGAATGGAGCTGTGTCTCAAGGCTGGATGCCATCCCCTCAGTGCTGAGCCCTCAGCGAGCTCAGGCTCTGCTGGCTGGGGCAAACGTGTGGATGTGTTGATTATCAGGGGACAGAGAACGGCGCCGGAATTCGCCGAGCACTTGGAACTGCTCCGTGCAGCTTCTCGGCACTGACTCCACAGCAAGGAGTTATTTTTAAGATTCTGCTTTCCCTCGTACTGGAATGACTCAGAAGGAGCTTCCTTTGAACAGCACAGATTTGGTGGGAAAAGGGGAAAGCGACTGCTGTCAGTTTGGTCCTAAGAATCCAGCAATATTTTTGTGAAGCTGAAACTTTTGGTAATAAAAGCTTATTTTTAATGAACCAATTTACTGTGACAAGCTGGCAGACAATGGTTCTGATCCAACCAGCTCAAAGCAGCTCATGTGCCCCAGGTTGTGCTGGGGGTCAGTGTTTTCCCTGGGTTCCTGAGTGGATGTGGATGTTGCTGCCCCGTGTTTGTGCACATCCCTGGGCAAACACCCCTGTGCCATGCAGAGCCTTGGGTGTGCTTGAGGAATTTTCTTTTCCAACCCTGTACCTCCAGAGCTATCAGGAATAGGAAAGGAAAGACCAAAGGAAACCACTTGGTCACCACGGGTAGAGAACAACCAGGTGCCCATGGGGGAATGACAGGAGAGATGCTGCCTGAAATGTGGCTCTTCAGGGAGAAAAACACCACAAACTTTACACGGCGTTTGGGGCATGATCAGTGCATCTCCAGAGAGGCCAAATGTGGGATTAATCCGTGCTGGATGAGGGGTCAGAGTTAGGGTTAGGGTTAGGAAGGTTTCCATTCCGGAGCTGGCTGGGCTCCCCAGCCACCCTGCTGTGCACAAAATGAGTTCATATTTAACAGCACCGTATTTTTCCCTTCCAAACAGGCCACCTATAGAGTAACCCAAGTGTTTGAACAGCGTTTGGCCGCATTGATTAAAAGGCAGTGACATTTACCTCCAGCCTCGCTTATATTAGAGAGCCATTGATCAAACAGCCCCGTTCCAGCTCTAATAAGCAAGGTCTTAAACCCAACCCGTGGGCTGTAATTAAATAGGTCTCAAATAAGTTTTAAAACCTTCTGTCATCAGTGCAGCGTGATGGGGCTGCATGGAAAATGGGGTGAGAAGGGCATGGAAAATGGGGTGAGAAGGGGACAGTAAATAAGACTTGGGATGAGCAGAACTGAACGCGAACTCGAACAGTGCTTACGCCAAAGCTGGAGTTAATTGTGTTGTTTAAAACGCTGCCTCTGCCCAACTCGGGCCTCTGCTGTGTGACCTCTTCATTCCTTTGTGCACAAATGTCGTGTTTATTACAGGGGCTGCTTACACGGCGGCCACTGGTTTGTATCGCCCGCTGCAGGTGAGCGGCAGGGCTCTGAGTTTCCTCCTCACCCACCGGGAGCTCCGTACTTGGAAGGACGGACGTGGGGTCTCCCCGGCACCAGGTACACCTGTCCCGGTCCTTTTCCCGTTCCTTTTCCCGGTTCTTTTCCCGGTTCTTCATCCGTTCCCTCATGAGCGGCAGCACCGCCCTCTCTGTGGTGCCCTGAGGGGCGGCCGGGGGGGCCAGAGCGCCGCCCTGCCCGCAGCGCGCCCCCTGCTGGCCGGGCGGCTCCGACCACGAGGAAGTCCCTCCCTTCCGTCCCGCTCGCTGATTGGCCGCAGCGCCCGCGCGGGCGGGCGGTGATTGGCTGCGGCGAAAGGGCGGGCGGGG
>VZTZ01027693.1:0-18971 GCA_013400955.1 Drymodes brunneopygia
ACAGGGTGCAATCCTCCAGGAATGGCTGCTCCAGCACGGGCCCACCGCAGGCTCACCAGTCCTGCCAGCAAACCTGCTCCAGTGGGGGCTCCTCTGTCCACAGGCCCTGCCAGAGCCTGCTCCTGTGTGGGCTTCCCACAGCTTCCTTCAAGCATCCACCTTTTCCACCGTGGGATCCTCCAGGAGCTGCAGGTGGATCTCTGCTCCACTGTGGCCCTCCAAGGGCTGCAGGGGCACAGCTGCCTCACCAAGGTCTGCACCACAAGCTGCCAGAGAATCTCAGCTCCAGCATCTGGAGCACCTTCTCCACCTCCTTCTTCCCCCTTGGTGTCTGCAGGGCTGTTTTCTCACTCCTCTCCAGCTGCAATTGGGCAGGTTTTCCCCCTTCTTACCTCTTATCTCAGAGGTGCTGCCACCATCGCTGATGGCCTTGGCTTGGAGCCATCTTGGAGTCAGATGTGGGAAGCTTCTGGCAACTTCCCACAGAAGCTAGCCTGCAGCCAAACCCTTGACAAGCAAACCCAATACACTCACTTGTCACTCACATGACAATCTGAATCCTGCACTGGTCAGGCCTGTATGTACTTTACTAACATACCTCAACTGACTAGGTTTTTGCTTTTTTTTTTTGGTTTCCAAAATTTTAAAAATCATATTAAATCTAGACTTCACCACAAGCTTCCTGAATTTTTTTTATTGCAAAAGAATCTTATTATATCATTAAAATAATAAACTTAGAAACCAGGAATATGATTAAGGGAGACAGGAACAGCTCAGAAAAGTCAAATAAGGCAAGGAAGGGAGAATGGAAATAAAGACAAGATCAAGAACTGAGTGCATGGAACTGATGACCCATCAGGCTACAAAACAAGCATGGAACAAAAAAAAAATCTGCAGAAAAATCTGTTTTGTCAGTTACAACCCTGGGAAGAACAAATAAATAAAAATCAAGGATGCTATTTAGTACTATAAATACACCTACCAGCAGTTACTCTGGCTGCTGCAAGAAGCATACAAAAATACATATAAAGGACAAGAAAGTTCAGTAGAGGATCTTGTGCAGATCACAGAGCAGTATTAGCTCAGTATTACACGCAAGTGTCGGAAAACATGATCTTCAATCTTTCCAGTAAAATGTTCTTTGCCCACCGGAGAGGCAAGAAGCCAGGCAAACTCAGCAGTCCAAGTTATTTTTGCCTCCTGTTGCTAATTTGTCCATCAGCCACCACAATGTCCTATCATCATGGCTGAGACACAGTTGAACACTTCCTATAACACTGGAGGGGACTGAAGACAACATGCAAAGACAGGAGAAGGAATGGGATCATGCCAACAGCATGGGAATTAAGCTATCTGAATCCCAGCAATAGTTACATGAATTCTGTTTTTGACCTACTCAACATCTTTCCATCTTCTCCAACCCTAAAATAATACTGTTCTAATATAGAAATAAAGGGGCAAACTGGGTTTCATCCAAAAAAAAGAGTATTAAAGAATCAAATGCTACTTTGACTGGTGTGGAGATCATAGGAGAAGAATCCATCTAAAATCACTATTTCCCAGGATTATTTCTGGGGGTCGTTAAATGAAGACAGCATCCCAAAGCACTCAAGAAAATTCTGGCACAAAAAGCTTACTTACTTAAAGCTACACTCCCTCACAGATATGGAGCAGCCTCCTGCCCTTAATTATTTTTAAAGCAATGTAAAAAGCCAGGCAGTAGAGCAGGAAATAATCACCCCCCACCTCTGCCATTCCTCATTTGATTCTAATCATTGCCCTAGGAAGCAAGGACAAAACCGGGTCACTAATATTCCACAGGTTAACAGTGATATTTCCTGCAATATTTTCCCATTCTCCCCAGTCCAACCTGGCCTTGAACACTTCCAGAGATGGGACATCCCCAGCTTCTCTGGGCAAGCTGTGCCAGTGCCTCACCACCCTCTGAACGAAGGATTTCTACCTAACAACTAATCTAAACCTGCCCTCTGTCAGTTTAAAGCCATCATCCCTCATCCTGTTACCACAAGCCCTTGTAAAAAGCCACAAAATATTACCAAAGGATATCTTAAACTGAAATAAACTACCTATAGACCACGTCAGTTGTTTGCTAAGCCACTGTACTGACAGTATTGTTTCTCTTTGCTGTTGCAAATTAAAATTCAGAGGGAAAGATAAGCAATGAATGCTAATAAGAGATTGCAGAGACCAAACAATCTGAACACCATTTCTGCAACACAGTTTTCCCCCAGAAGCACTCTGAAAGCAAGTACTCTGTCTTGCCAGCCATTTTAATCATATAAAGCAGACAACTGGAGAAGAGCAAGACCAAAAAAAAATAAATGAGACACAGATGTCTGGAGATGCTGCTGATAAACAATCTCTTTCTTTCCTACTCTCCCTTAGTGGTTTTGGTCTGGTGGGGCTATTTGTTTTGGTTTTGACCTTGAGGTTAGGAGAAGACAGGTTATACTTCCCCTAGAAGCATGAGTCAGCCTTCCCTCACACAACAGCCTTGGGTGCCAAAAGCTGGAACACAGAGCAACAGCACTGGAACCCAGAGTTCACAGAAGATTTGGTCATCTGCCACTTCACATCCACCAGCCATCAGCAAGCAGCAACAGATGAACTCAGAAGATGACAGCTAAAAGTGCTGTGACACTTCTCATAACATTCAAGGCTAGATTAGAATGGAGACCTGTGTGCTACTAGAGCTTAAGAAAATAGTCAAGTGAGTTTCAAAGTGATCTTACTCCAAAAAGCAGATCATGAACCCTGCTTCCCCTTAAGGAATACTAAGTATGCTGTGAAGCCAGAGTGCCTGCGATAGACTCAGGGTTAAAGATATCTGACAAGCATGAAAAACTTATCACAAAACTCACTTGCTGTTTATTCCTGCACTGCACAGGATCAGCCCCTGTTCCAACTCCTCCTACTGTGCATATTAATCTGACAAAAGGACACACAGAGAAAGAATAATTGTTTCTTTATATAATAGTTGATTTGAATTACATTTGACAGGTTATTTTTCTTTCTTCTGGGATCCGTAACACAAGGATGTCTACTTTGTACATGTACTTCTCTATCAAATTTTGTGGAAGCAAATCACAAGAGCCACAAGAGACTGTTCACAACCTAGATAAGCCTCTGTCATCTCAAAGCAATACAGTCAAAAAACCCAACCACAGCAACAGACAGACTCCTCATCCAAGGATTACCTAAGTAGCACTAGCTGTGTTCATCTCTCCACCTGCAATACTGTGATCCTGTTTTCCTCAGGAACATATTAAGTCCTTTAATGACTTTGGATACAAGACATTAAATAAGCATCACCTGTTAATATTACTTACTGTATCAAAAAGCAGCTAAATATCTTAAGTCCTATTCTGTTTGTAAAATTCATTTAGGTTTCAGCTAGTTTGATCTTACAAGCTCAGAATTTACATCGTTCCTAGGAGAAAATGGTCTACAAGCAATGGCTAAGTAAATCAAACCTTGACTATTATCATCTCCCCATGCTCAAAAAGGAATAGCAGGAGGACCTGTTTTATATTTAAAGACTGTTCAGAGAAGTAGCAAGAGTAAGGTTGGGAAAAGATTACTTAAAATAACAGCTGCTCCAGCTGTCTCTGCTTGACAGTAACAGCATACTGTAAGGACTGGGAGAGTTTCCTCAAAGTGCAATCACATGTGCAGGACTAGGATATTTGTACAGGCTGGGGAACAACCTGCAACTCACTCTCCCATTAAAACAGCACACCCCACAAGGTATCTGTCACCATAAGGATGTACAGCTCTACTACACACCCCCAAATGCTCTGCCCCAAACTCTTAAAGAGCAATGAAAAAGCCCAAATCGAGCTCTGAGCTAATCAAGCTGTTTGTGGGAAAGCACTTTCCTGTCAGCAAGCTGAACTGGCAGATGGAACCACCCAATGCTGCAGAGTAGGAGCCCTGTCACAGGCAGCCATTAACCAGCACATGCAAATGCCGTGGCAAACATGGGAGTCCAAACTGACCTCCAAAGTTGGCGAGTCGGCCGATCCTGGTGACAGGAACCTTCCTCTCCCGGGCCCGCTCACTGAGCTGCAGTGGAGAGAGAGGGAAAAAAACAAAACAAGAAATCCACAAATTAGCTGGGTATGTGGTCAGACACCTGCACATTCAGAGCACAGCCCAGAGCACCTGAACAACTCCATGCTGCAGAAAGCTTTCCTTGAACCCGAGCCCTGTATCTGTTAGGAGATTTTCAAGGGAATACGGTGCAGGACAGACACGTCATGAACTGAAACACACACTGAGCAGAGGAGAGGACAAGAGGGTGGGAAAGACAGAAGAGCTGATAACCATGTTTGGAAACCCCATTTTCACTTTCAACTCAGCAGCCCTTGTATTTTGAACTTGGAGAAGCTGCACAGTGCTAACCCAAACTCCCTTCCACACTTGGAATTAGAACTCATGGAGGGTCATCAGATTCACAGGACTGTAGATAGTTCCTTCATGCACAACAGCAGGAGCAGCTAAGTATACACTTTCATCAAATATCCTGAGTGAGCCCACAGTGGCATCTGATACTGGATGTGGGGAAGGAGGCACTAAGAGAAGATGACAAGTATCTGCACATGTGAGCTCTGCTGTGTGGGTTCTGCACTCTCACACAAGGGCATCAACACTAAAGCAACAGTAGTGAGCTGTGCTACTCTCTAATCTACTTATGCTCAGGGCAACATGGCCTCCACCTCTACAACTGCAAGACACCACACAGGAAGCCACAGCCTCCAATGTGAGGAGCTTAGGTCCAATTCTAAGCCTATGTACACTTTTTAAACATCCTCTCATGTCAGATTATCTGACATAGAGGGAGCAAGTGTGAAAAGAGAGACTGAAAAGCTATTGACAGGACAAATATCACAGGGTTAATGAGCACTGACACTTCCCTCTTTTGCCTCCACAAAAGGGAATAGTGGAAGAGGAAGAAATGAGAGAAATACAGGAGAAGGTGAGTAATTACAATCCAGTATAGAAACCACAGTAATGAGAATCCTTAATTGAAACAACGTACCATCTGTTTGTAGGGTTTCTGCCCTGAACCTGTTTTGGCCTGTCTGGCTTTATCAATATCTTCAGCCGTTAATCCACCAACAGAGGAATGGTCTTGGTGAAAAGCTCTATTTTGTCCAAAGGCAGTAGCAAAAGGATTTCCAGGGTCCCTAATGCCTCCAAATAACCTTGCATCCATTTTGGGAGGGAAAGGCTTCTGACCCATGCCAGAATGTCCAGTCTCATCAACATTTCTAAAAGGTCCATTTGTTGTGTAGGAGTAAGCAGGGCCTTCAGCACTGTGCTCCTGAGGCTTGCCAGTGGCAGTGGAGAAGTCCATGGGAGCATCTGATGGCTCTCGGGCTGAGAAGTCATAGTCTTTCCCAAAATCCTCACCGAAGTCAGTAAAGTTCTCCTGCTGTTTGCCTAGTTCCTGCAAACAATAATTGAAATACTTTTAGAAAATATCTTAAACCTTGCTCCCTACCCACCCATGGTCCTCAGAGATGAGGATGCAGCTAGGTGTCATGTCTCCACAGTAAGGAATTGTAGAGACTTAAGAGACTCTGGCACTGCAGACATTCACAGTAAGAGACAAGAAAGGAAGGAAGAGACACTGAGGATGCCTGGAGTCCCTGGCAACCTTTTAACTCCATTGATGAGACAAATTCTTTAACAGTTTCTCAGATTTCCATAACTGGAGACACCTTGTTTTTTACATACCATGCCAGAAAGGTTCACTAAATGTGGAGTTCACTAGAAGAAATGCACTGCTCAGAAACAACAGGTGATGGGAGCTTCAAGATCACGTAAGATGTACTTAGGAGGGATAACAAAAAGTTTTCCCTCCTCCCATCCTGTTTCCAGTCACACAAAATGAGCACTTCCAAGCCTAAAGCCACCTGAAGCAAAACCAAATACCTACTTACAGGAAGAGTAAGCTCAGCCTTTCACAGCCATGACACTACCAACTGCAAAACACATTCCATTATTCAACCACTAAACTATGTGTTGTCATCCCAAAATAAATAAAATTCTGCGCCTGGAGCAAGGATAACAGCATTGGGCACGGCAACACTCCAGACAAGCTTCCCCCGACACTTTTTTCTGTCCTAACTTTGCAAAAGCTGCCCCACAATGTATTTCTTAACACTTTTCAGTCAAAAAATAAATACATAAATAAAAATCAACAGCAGAGCATTATCTCCTGTTCACTTATTCCTTGACATATTCTAGTTAGCTATCTCAGCAGTGGCAATACCATAAAATAAATAATGACTATTACAGGCATCAATAGGATTTTAAAACCTGCTGTGGTCAGGCAAGCAGGCAGCATATTTCAGGCTCTTTCCTAAGCACTAATTAAATTTCCTTTCCTTAGAGAAAAAAACAGAACATGGTCTTTCCTGTTATTCAGCAGATCTCATGCTATTCTGAACCTCAACATCACAGCGGAGGAGGAGAGGAGAAATGTTTACAGGTGGGGACTGTGGCCCACAATCCTGACCAGTGATTACAAGCAAGAAAGCCTCCTTACTTCCATACTTAAATTTTTAGAAACATGCCAGACAGCTAAAACCCTATCACTTAATGTAAAAGATCTTCCTCTCTTCAAACCAGAAAATGCTGCACATTTAGATTTCTTACGGAGCCCTACTTTGGCAGCAGCTTCTCTTGTGACCCATTTACAGAATGCAGAGTAAGTGTTCTGCAGTTGAGCTCATTCAGCTTCTCTTGAGCAGAGAAACATGCACAGGAACAGGAGAATATTATCTCTTTCCTCCTGGGTGCAAGAGGAGGACAGTGACAAGACAAAGCACTATCCCCATCAACAAACACACAAGTTAGTTGTACTGCAAGCTTAAATAGAACCAAGAAAATACAGGTCCAGATTGAAACTATAGATTGCCATGGTAGTCTAAGCTCATTGCATAAAAACTATCAAAACCTCATTCATCAGTTTCTGCTTCAAAAATTATCATCTGAGCTACAAGCTCTTTCTAAAGGATGACAAAGAAGTACCAAAGACAAGACCCTTTCTTTCAAAAGATGATAGCAAAGCAAATGTGAAGCTCTTATAAATCTATCCCCATCTCTGATGAGAGAAGCTGCTGTCTGGCTTTCCTTATGGTCCTCATCTGAAAGCTAGTTCTAAAAATCCAGCCTGAATGTGCAAACACCTGACCCTGAGCCACTCTGAAAAATATCACATGCACCAATTCTGCCAAGAAAGGAAGCAGCACTGAGATAAGTCCAATGCACTCTAAAAGAGCTCCTTCATCCACTCTTCATGCACTCTAAAAGAGAGGTATATCAATGCCTGAAGTTTAAAGGAGACTCTAAATAACAAAGCTACTGACCAGTGTTAGCAAGAGCTTGATCTTTGACAAGATGAGATGAACAGAGCACTTTTCTTATTCAGCCTGTCTTAAACACTCAGTAATGGAAACAGAAACACTCTGCAGTAACATTCCCCTCCCATTCCTGTCCAAGCACCTTCCACACATCACAGATTCCAAAGAATTCCCAGAGTATTGCAACATTATTATTATCAATCCTGCACCTCAGACCTAGGCTCTCATTCAAGATGTGAGTTCCCAGACACTCACACAACAAAACCAAAAAAGTACCTAGAGAAAAAGCAAAACATCAGACTAGACTGTGCACAAAGAGTTTTGTTTACCTGCACCTTTCTCAAGGCAGAACTGAACTGTTCCTCAGCAGCAGCCTGGAGAGTCTTTGCAATGGTGACTGCATCTCCCCCAAGGAGCACCTGCCGAAGCTGTCCTGCTTGGGTTTCCAGGATGGCTTTACTGAGCTTGGTCAAGCCCCTCATGACCATGATGGCATCACCCGCCATGACTGATGTCTTTCTGTGCTGAAAGATAAAAAGGGAGAGGGGGCAGGGAGACAAGATGTCAAGAACAAGTTTGCAACAAGTTTCACGTCCCCTAAGAGCTGGCAGTATATCCCCAGCAAATCTCTTTCTACTTTGGCAAGCAGCCACCATGGGAATTGTCTGCAACCCAGAGAGCACCCAGGCCAGCCTAAGTGATAGCTAGTTAGCTGACCAGGAAAAGAGAACTCTCCTTGTTCTCATGAGTTAGGATAACTTTCCAGGACTCCACACAAATATCCAAGTTACCATTGACCAGGGCAAGCAAAGACAGGTGAATGTCAGTAAACACTGCAAAGACTGTCTTGATTCCTTCCAGATGTTAGAAGTGGATTAGAAGCATTAGCATTTGACCTTTAATTATTATGAGGCCCTGAAACATATTCTCAGGTCCTGATAGCACTGATGAAGTTCACTGTTACATTCCACTCCTGCCCTGGAGCTGTGCCTGCTCATTTTACACAGCTGAATTTCTTTACCCCTACACCAATGATTAAGCTTTGTTCATCCTCCAAAAGTAGTCTGCTCCATAAGTCTGCTCCATCCCCAACTTGTACCTCACTCTGCTACTTTTAACTGGATATTTAAGCATGCTCACAACACCCACCTACCACAGCATTTGCAAAGTGCTGCACTACAGTGAATTTTTGACTCAGTTCCCCTTCCTTTTCAAGGGGCTCCATCTCAGATTAGTAACAGCCTGTGCAATTTCAGTGTTTTCAAATACTAAGTGGGCTCTGCAGGATGCAGAACAGAGTGTGCCTGACAAGAGTAATTTCCATCAGCTCCTTTGGCTCAGCCTAGAACCAAACTCAGGCTCAAGACACGGGCTCTGCTACATCACTGTGGTTCACATAAAAGAAATCCAATGGCTGGGGTGCAAAACCATTTTGCAGGGGAAATTTCACCTGCTTATTTCACCCATCTTCTACACCTTTAAAGCACAGACAGGATCACAATTCCAGGACTGGGTCAGCTGCACACATTCCCATCTTTACTGACACAGAAGACAGAGGCATGCAGTTGGAACAAGACGTTGACTAAAGTCCAACCTTGCCCATACATCAGTCTCTGTAATGATTTGAGAGCACTAGTCTAAGACCACGTATTGAAGTTACTTACTAAGTAGGTACACAGGTATCAATTAACTTTTAGAAGAAAACCTGTCAACATGCACATATACCCATCTATAAATGTTAACACACTGATGTGGTACAAGTGGTCCTGAGTCAACAGCACTCATGGTGTTACACCCAGCTGCAGATCACAAGCAACTGGATCCTGTTACCTTCTCAGGAAACACAAGCCCTGTCTCAAACATGTCTGCTGTACCAGTCATGAAGGAGAAGAATGGGCTGCTAAAGCTAAATTTCGGTCTAAGTACACAATTTTGCTGCAATCACACAGGAAATGCATGGATTACCACAGCTGAACTTCAGAGAGACATTATTATGCAAATGCAGGATAAAGCCCAGATACTGGGATATTTGTTCCACCACTGTTTTATCAGTGAGCAAAATCAGGAACAAGCACTGCAGTCAGGAAGTGTTACACTTACATGTTGTAGGTACACTGTTAAAAGGACAGTAAAGTGCTCACAATGAATCTGGGCTTAACGGAGTAGCTGTAAAAATAAAAATCAAGCCCACCTAGGTCATTATTCTGTGGGTCTCATTACAAGCCCTATCAATATGCTCCAGGCCTCTATGAAGTGTTACTCCTGCATCTCTCCAAGTTTAATCACTAGGATTTGTTTTAACCTTGTATAATGCACTTTTAAACTCAAAAGTTGCCTGTCAGGTGAAGAAATCTACTCTGTCAACAGGAAGTGTTTTTCTACCCCTGCATCTTCACACTGGAAATTTCCACATGGATCTCACTCAAAGCATTTATTTGCAGGCTGCCCCTGCAATTCAGAGCCAGGAAAGAAACCAGCCAACAACCCAGTACTGTCCCAGCTGAAATTAGACCATTCAAAGATTGCCATTATTAAGAAGTAAGTGCTTTTGTGATCACAAGTATTAGCAGCAAGGAAAGCTTGAGTGCAAAAAGTTCATTTCCTCCATCCCCAGAAGGGCAACAAAAGGTAAGCCAATACAGATTTGGACAACACACAAAAAAATCCACTTTCCACATGTATTCTTACTAATCAACAGCAGTAAAACTATACACTCCTTTCACCCAAAGCCAGCCAAAGACCTTGTCACAAAGTGACAGTTATGATATGCTAAATGTGCATTTTTTAAAAGAAATCAATCTTCAAACAAAATTTCAAGGACGCTAATGCAGCCACATACATTGCACAACACTCGTTCAACCCTCCACTGCTAAATATATCAACAAGCATTGCCTATTGCCCTGCCCAGATTTGGCTACAAGACACTACACAGTGCAAATTCTCAGCAGTATCTCTCTGACTTCCATGTAATCAGCCCCACTTGCTCTGTACAGCAGCTGTAACCACCTAGGTACCAGGTAAGTGGTTTGTCAGCTCAGAAGCACCAGCAACATGCTCCTATGCAGTGGTGCCAAGGGACAGGCTATTCTAAATAAAATATATGCTAGATAATCAAGCAGGTAAAAGACTACACACAAAAAATAACCAAGCATTAGGAAAATCACCTTTTTTTTTTTTTTTAATGAAAAAGCAATAAGCACAAGCAAGGACAAGAGACACAAAAACTGAGACAGAGGGAGCACATACTTCTGAGAAGGCTGGTACTGTACCTAACAACTACACTTGTGTCAATACCCAGCATGGACAGCAGGCAAAGCATTCTTTCCCCCTAAGACAAGTTCTATTCATACCCTGCTAAATCAATAAATACAGTATAAGCAAGCTCTACCAGAAAGAGATTTAGGGAGTGGTTCCAGGTGGAATCAGTCCAAGTGTACAAAGTCTGTATCACACTCGACTTGCTCCCTGAGGATCCTTTATGAAGAGCTAGCAAAGTGGGGCACTGCTAGCACAGAGCGTGGACAAGTCAGTGTCCAGTGTTTTACAGAAGCTGTCAGAGTGCCTCTAATCAGGACTGAAGAGGGCTAACAAGTGTTGATCGTGAGCCCTTTTCCAAAAATAGGCAGGGTCACAGATTTGGCTTAGTAAGCTTCTCACAGTTGAATGAACCCCTGGAAAACCTCCACACCTTCCAGCATGAGGAAGCTCTGCCACCTGATTCAGAGCTCTGTAGTAACAGCAAAGCTACACCAATGCCTGGGATGCTCCTGCGCACAAAATCCTCAGCCTCACAACTCACCAGGCTCTAGAGTGACTGGCTGCCAAGTGTTTTCTCCCCTTATCAACATTCCAGATTACTGGACTGAAGGTTTAAGTAAGTGTAGCAAGACACTCAGCTTACCAGAGGCCAATAACAGAAACGAAGAGCCTCACTACAAGCAACAAACGAAATAATTAACTCGTCCTGCTTTAAAAACACATTCTTCCATTCATTCCCTTTCTTTTCCATGTCCTAATATGTGCTCCTACAGACACACAGACCTGCTTCTGATTCCATGAGCTTCCTTCCAGATGCTTATACAGTGAAAAGTCTTACTCAGATATACATATGCACATGCATATACACACACACACATATATAGGACAGACCAAGTTTAAACACAAGATTTCTAATCATACAGATAAATAACAGAAACATTTCTGAAAGTTTTCTGTGCATGGCAACACAGCCTCTTTCAGTTTATGGGAACTACTTCTACTATCAACACTTTGCCAAACATCCAAACACTGCTGAATAATTTAGAAAACAAAACTGTGGCGGTGGTTCAGGCCCCTAGAAGCCCCTTTTTCCAAACCCTTACCCCTCTGAAGCAAAACAACATAACACAAAATAACCAAACAAAGAAAAACCATTGAAAAATCCCCCAAACAAAATCAGAGCAGTTTTACAGCAGCCCATACTCCCCTTTCTCAGGTCTGCAGTTTTAACTGCTTTATTTATCTTCAACTTTTATTTTAAATAAAATAAAATAAATATTAAAATAAATAATATTAGGCTGGATAGGTAGTAAGGCAGATAATTAGATATCCCATTTCAGGAAGCGAAAACAGCCTCTGCATCTTCCCTCTCTCCATTATCCTTTATTACAATCACTGTTATCTTAGTTGTATCTAAACAAGGACTAAAACCCTGGCTTCAGTGTTATAACCACCCACACCATCAGAGCAAGTGTGGCAAAAGCACACTGAAATAAAAATAGTAAACACCACAAACAAGATGCAGAAGGCCAGATACTCAGGACATTTTACTATGACCATGAACCAACAGTAGACTAAGTTCAATATAACTATTATTCATTAAGCTGCTCTGTAACTGTTCTTTTACAGATTTTTTCCATTTCTTTTTATGTTTGTTGCCATACCAACCCTTTCATGTGATCCTTTCATTCATGGCCTTTTTGAGTTCTATCACACACCTCCCTACCAGTTCCTTTGATACCAGATTGCCAGGTCCCTGCCTAGATGTGTTTTCATTAGCTGGATTCCTTGGGTTGCAGCTGACCCAAATTTTAACCAGGCAGGGCACAAAACCAGGGCAGCATTTTAAAAGGAAGAAGTTGCCATCATCCTTTAAATCAAACTGAAATCCACCTCGCTTATCCTTCATTCTTCCCCCTCTCCATAACTTCTGTATCTTGCAGCTCCAAAAGAAATGTCTTTAAAGATGCAGCCTATAACAGAACTAAGGACCCCTATATTTGATCCTGCCCCATGGCTTGCACTCAAGCCCCCTTAAGCTGAATTCATCAAGTCTCCAAAAGCTGCTTTACAACCACTCTTCCACAAAGGAGTTTGCCAATGCCATTTAAAACAAACACCTTTGAAGGGCAGGCGGAACTGGTTTGCTCCCTAATCACTACAATAGCAGTACACACACGGATAAAAATGGGCTGCTTGGCACCAAAATTCAGAAGGCTTAGCACTCATTTTTGGCAAATGACAGCTAGTTCAAAACCCAGTTTTCCCCATAAATGGCTTGACACACATAAGAGAGAAAAGAATGCTTGGACACTTATTTAAAAGTAAGCACAGCCTGCTTTATTTTAGGCACAGATACATCCGTGCAAAGTGAATGCTCTGGACCAACAGTCCTGTTTACTTCTTCCTGGACAATGTCTGGGGACATAAAATAGCACTGTCACAGCCCACAAGCCTGGAATTAACACAGTATCTTTCTACCCACAGATGGAAATAATCTACACAAATCTAGAAATATTTACCCACAATTAAGATTTATCACAATTAAGAGAGCACAGGCCTCATTACAGGTCACTTCTGATACACCTTGACACAATACACTAATAAATCCTGTCCTGGGCACGCGTTGTTTGCTGTTACACTGAGGTAGATCAAAATCAGTTGCTTTGATTTTAAGGTTGCTGCTCGTTCATTTTTCCCCAAGAATGCAGTCTCTGTCTGCTCCTGAGAATTGAGTCTTTGCAGTGGGGGGGGCCCAAAATAAAAAAAAAAATCCATTTATCTCATTTGCAAGGCAAAAAGTTTTGGGCTGTTGGGATGGATTTCAATCTGGAGTTGTATTTATACCCAACACGCAATCTTTGTATAACCTCTGTTACCAAGAAGAAAAGGAGAAAGAATAAGAGGACAAGGAAAAAAAAGGGTTTTCCTTTCTGTTTATGCAGTAGGCTGTGCTTATAAATGCATTGCACTGCATTCTCTACATAGCTCAAAAGTTTCAAGTGTAACTTCAATCACATGAATAATTCTGATAAACTCTGGATCAATGTTATTTCCCATGCATATAGCAACAAGGACAATAGTATATTAAAATCAAAATGGAGCATGACCTCCAAGCACACAGATTAATATGAGATTCTGGCAGATGTAATATTTGAAGCATGTACTTAAGAAACAGAACTACTACAAGATGAAACATTTATTTAGGTTTATGGCAAGTTTACACGAAGGCACAGTTCACTAGTTCCAAGCACCCCATCAATGGTACCATACAGCATTACTTGAGAAGACAAATCCCCCACATCCATATGGAATAACTCTACCTAGCAGTATTTATAAAAACGTTACACTAAAGCTCTTCAAACCCAAACACTGAGCTTCAAACAAAATCTGAACATTGCAAACATGCTCCCCAAGTCTGCAGAGCAGGTCTGTTCTCTCAGTCACTTCAGCATTTAGAACAGAGGAGACCACCAAAGCTCAGCTCCCTCAGATGCACAGGGAGCCAGTCCCTGCCTGATACACAGTTCTGCACAGACATCAACAGAGCTCCCCACTGCTCTTGCACTCTGAATTAGAATATAAAGTATAAACAGGGGAGGTTATCAACTTGCAGCTAATTTTTTTTCTGCATACACATTTTTTCTGCCGCAATTGTTTTTATTGGAAGTTTTGACTTTCCAAAAGCACAGCAAGTCCAGTTTAGGAACTGGAAGCCAATAAAATGCTGTGCCTCACAAACAAGCGCAGATTCCTTTAGACTCAAATATACCACTACTTAAAGAAAAATAGCAGCTCTTCCTCTTGCATTTAAACACATACCCCTCTTCACTTATAACTTTCAAAAAGCTCAGGAAAGGGGATTGATATCACAGTTGTCTCCATTAGAGGGAAGAGCATAAGTGATCTACCCAAACTACCCACATGTCAGGCATGGGGTCAGGAACAGAATCCCAATGCTCTCTGTAGTACACAGATCCTTACAGCACAGAGCCTATCCCCAAGAGTCCTCTAAACACCCACCTTCATAGATCAAAGACAAACAAGGACTTAGAGCTAGTTTGCTGACCACCTAAACAATACATTGTCAACAGCCATCATTAAATGCCACACCAGCAATCGCTTCTAGTGAGAACCTTTCTAAGAACTAGACACAACCTGTAACTGTGCTGTACATGTGTTCCTCCTCAGGTGTAAGAAGGTATTTTGCTTATTTCCCTTTGTGTACACCAGGACAGACCCTTGCACACTACACCCCGAGCTCCAGTTATCAAGTCCATAAGTGGTACCCCCTCAGGTCTCTCTGGGAGGCAAACACACTCCCTGTGCTGAGCACAACCCCTCTGTCCCCACTGTAAGCAGCAGGTAAACACCACAGCCACTGATCCCACTATTGACCCTGCAGGTATTCACGTCTGTATAGATCTCATGGCTTCCAACCTTGCCCTGGAAGCTGGGGTTAGGTTCCAATTTAGCAACTTACAATACATCCTAGGCTATTCATAGCTCCCTGACATGCCAGCGCCCTGACTGTGGAAGTTTTCCTTTTTCTGGCTGTGCCAAGATCTCCCTGCAAGAAGAGGACCATAGGCAAAAAAAGACTACCTCAAGAAGACATAAATTGATCTCTGTGCTACAGGGGAACGTGGTCTATCAGAACCTACAGCTCTGCCACTAACAAGGTATTTCTGTCAGCTCCTGTTCCCCACAAGTAGGTACTGTTGTCTCTAAGGTAAATGAGAGTAATGAGCTCTATATTTCTCATAACTTATAACTAAACCTAACCTTCAAACTCTCACACCTGATACAGAATCTGTAATCTACAATTGTTTATGCTGTATATAGACTTTATGGAAGCGCATTCTCTAATATAAATACATTGCCTTTCCAAACTACAAAGATCAAAGCTTTTTGCAGCTTATACAGTTGCTTTTGAAAATCCCCAAACTCCCAGAGAGAATTCTGAAAAGCCTTGCTCCACAAACCTTTGCTATGTAATGTAAAATTGTAGGCTTACTGATTTCAGAAGGGTTCTTTAAAGGAAATAATCCACTTGCAGTTAACTGCCCAGCCACTCCCCCTTCGATCTTTTCCCTAATCCCAACTACTCTCTTGATGAGCACTTTCACCATATCAAATTACGATGAGGATTTAATCCTCTCAAACGGCACAATCCAGAGTGCACAAGAGCTGTGACATTTCAGAACAATGCCACAAACCCTTTTATAGTTCATTTGTTCACCAGATCCAGGAAAAAAACAAGACAAGCAACTGGTTAAAAAGAAGGTATAAATAGCAATGAAAGGGGGTACATAAAGATCTAATCTACACCGAACACCTGGACAAAGTGCAGAGGGAAAAGAAACACAGTACGAGAACTCTGTAAGTGGAAGTTATCACCTGAACATCATAAAACAGCTCTAGGACCATATAGACCACAAGCAGATCATCTTTCCCACTGTCTCTACATACAGAATCTACACAGACTGTTAGAAAAAGATACAGTCTTATGCAGCTTCCAGAAAAAAACACCTATTTTTTAACTCTGGATATGCATGCAGACTTGTTTAAGCAGACACATGAACTTGTAAAGTTTCTAAAAGCCAGCTCCACAGACTGACAGCTAAGATTTTCAGAGCAAGTAATGTAATTTTCTATGCTGCGAGAAGCACACAGAGCATTTCAGATACTGAATAGCTGGGAATTGAGTATGTTTCGTTTAGCTCTACACCTTTACTGACTGACAAAACACAAAGGCCGTTGAAATGCCATTAAAATAAAGTGCAGAAACAAAACTCTGCAAAGAAAAGGCAAAACTCATGTACCTTGTTATTTCTTGGTCTTTGTCACCAGCTCATATTGATTTAATTTTGCCATCTACTGTACGGGGGAAGGGGAGGTGAGAGGAACAAAACAAGTGACATCTAAAAAACTGAGAAGCTAAGGATAAAAAATGGAATGTAAAGACAGGAATGTGCCTATAAAGTGAGCTTTCACTGCTGGGTGAGAAAGCAGATAGTGATTGAACCCACGCCCTCAAAACTACTGTGCTTCAGTGCCAGCTTGAATTTTAGCTCCACATGCAAATAACCGATCTTCTTCTTCAGGTCCTGAAGGAAGGCAGGCACTCAATATACAGGGCAGCACTTTTAGCACTTCTATAAAACAAGCTGAAAGAGAAGCTACTCTTCTCCAAAAGCTGCTCCATTCCAGAATGTATAGCTCCATAAGGCAAGAATCCTCCTCTTCCAGACTTCTTTCTTTAGCAGTTTTAGAGGAAGACCAGAAGACCTACATCCCACTGGAGATGTGATTCCTAAATGCTGCTTCAGACTTGCTACCTCCATCCTAGGCTGGACTGTTCACCCAGCAGATTTAAGGATAAAGTGAAATGCTTATTCATGCACCAAGCTAAGTCCTGAGATGCATTTCACAAGCCACCTGGATCAAATTATTTATACCACGCACACTGACACACAGACCATGAGACACATGCCATGCCCAGCAACCTGGTTAAAAAAATAAAGAAAAAAACACTTGCAGACAGAAAAACCAAATCAATCTCTGCCGAGAAAAGTCCCAACTCCATACGCAATCAGCTAGTTTTAACATAAATTAAGGAGCAGGAATTCAGCTCCTGTCCCTTGTCCCCTCTCAGTTTCCAGAAAAATAATACAGCCTGACAAACCGGGTATGAAACAACGCGGCACCACCCACCTGTAAAAGGACTGCTGGAGGACTACAAGCCAAAAAAAAGGTCTGTTCTGCTGCACGGATGCATTGTGCTATTATTAATTTGTGTTAACTATCACAAATGAATTAACCAGAGCTGCACTGCACACCACAGAATTCCCCTTGGCAGGAATGAAACAAAGTGATCAGCATTTGGACAGTAAAGGTGTGAGGCAGCTCTCTATATCTGGCCTCTTCCTCTACTGATCTCACTACTTCATTATTCAAAGGGAGACAGCACAAAGCACAGCAGGTCACCCATTTTTTCCTCACTTCGAATAAGACTGGACAATATAAAACTGTTTATTCTAAGCATGTCTTTTTCAAGGTTATCAAGGTCACTGCTTGAATGAAAGCAGCAATGAAAAAAACATTTACAAATTACAAAAAGAACTCTCCTGGTCTAAGAGCAAGAGGATTCTTGCTTGCTCTTGCTAGCTGCTGAACTGCAGCTAAACTTCTGATAACATCTGAATGTTCTTATTACATGGCAGAGAAATGCAAAACTACCTATATACCCTTAGACACCAATCTGCATTCAGTCTGTACAAGGAACAATTTCTTAATCCCTTCTGAAGTCCTTTCTTGAGCTACTATTGACTTTGGCCACTATCCTTCTGCACCCAGTGCTAAGACTTATTTTGCATATGCTCAATTAATACACTCCAGTCCAGTAAAACAATCTAATTTAAAGACAAGTAACTCAGAAAAAAATTGTTAGGTTAATTCTTTTTAGGAAAATAATGCTTTCAGTTATTGATAGAAAAGCTTTAGTTTCCTTTTGTAACACTGACCACAAGATTTGGATTTTCATTGCATGGAGGGGAATACAGAGCATCTCCCCACCTACATTCCTGCTGGGTGGAACGTAACCTTGTTGGGCTATCAGAAACAGTTATTTCTTATGATACAGTCCAGGAGAAATCAAAATGCTCAGTAACCATGAAAACAACATTATACAAACCAAACTTTCATATTTGTCGTTACTTATAGGTAGCTTGTTTGGTGTCTGTTTAAAACTAAGTATCTCCCCATCAGTTCCTGTTCACTTTGTTACATATTTTACAAGCCTGTTTGCCTGTAAAAAGAATGATTATTTCCTCAGGCACTTTACCAGAGGCAGGGGGCTCGGGGTGGGGTTTTTTCAACCCCATTCCAGCCACAAACAAAGATTTAAAAACAGACAACAGCTTTATTTTACATCCATCTCTAACGAGACGCAGGGATCGGTCCCAGCGACAGAGAGGAGCGAGGCTCCAAGCCGGAGCAGCCCGGAAAGCAGCACAGAACCAGATTCCCGTGATGTCCTTGGGCAAGGCGCATTCCCGGCAGAGCGGAACGGCGGATCCCACCCTTTTCCCCGAGCACCTTTCCGCTGCACTCCGCGCTCAGCCCGCGCACCTGTCCGGGCTCGCTGAGGCGCCGGCCCCGTTCCCAGCCCGGCGCTGCCCGGGGCTCCCCACCGGCAGGAGGCGGGACCCGGCCGGCCCCGCTCTCACCCCGACGGGACACGCCGCGGCGGCCAAGGGCACGGGAAGGCCGCAGCCCCAGGCGCCTCCTGCCCGGGCGCAGCTCCGCTGCCCTGCG
>VZTZ01027693.1:19231-49413 GCA_013400955.1 Drymodes brunneopygia
GGCTCTGGGAGGCCGGGGTCCCACAGCCCCCGTTAATGTGCGTGAGGAAATGGGCAGGAGCCCCGCGCCCGACAGGCTCCAGGGAGATGCCAGGCGAAAGGACCAACTCCCAATTCGTGGTGTTCCGTGTCCGGGAAACCTTTGTTCGTGGGTGCCTGTGTGGTTTTTCAAAGCATCGGCTCACGCAGGCATTGGGAATTATTCACGTTGTTGGGAAATGCTCGTATGCACGTTGGAAACAAACGCAGTGCGTTGTTCCCTACAGGTGGATCCCGGGGATGTGGCGTCTCACAGAGGCTGCAAGGGGCTCGCAGCAGCAGCCAGCTCCGTGCTTGTCTGGATGCTCTGGTAAGCGCCCGCCTCTGTCAGCAACTTTCCCGTCTGAAAAATAACAATACAGTCGTTATGGTGCATTTGCCACATGGTTGCATCAGTGCAGGAGTACATTCAGATGAGGTTTGGAGATTAAATCATTCATTCCTTCCTAAACCAAGCAGGATTCATACTTCTTCTCTGGTTGTAGCATAACTTGCAGGAGTGACCAACAAACAGCCCCGAGCTTTAATTTCACCATTGTCAATTGCTTGCTTTGGCCAACCTTTTCAGCTAACTAATAGCTTGAATTGAGCACTTAAATCCACACCAAAGGACCTGTATCTAAGTCAGTAGGAGTTGCAGATGCTGTGGATTTGTGAGGAAGGAAAATGGATAAATGGTCTACTGTAAGTGTGCAGAGGTATTTAACTGTACAAAACCTGTGAATATTACTGCCAACCTGCTACTGCCAAACTGGCCCTCCTCTCTAAAGGGAGACAATTATTATCTCTCAGCTGCTCAGACCAAAGATTGTTCGGCTGGTATTTATGATTATACCAAATATTGTTCAAGTATTACGCATATTCCTTCGTGTTTTCTTTAAAAAAACAAAAATATTTGCATCTCACCCAAGCCCCTCTCAGCTTTCCACGTAAGCCATGAGGAGGTCTCTGTAAGGCACTAAACAGACAGCTACAAATAAATTTACCAAACTCATCACCCAAACATTATCGAATTAGAAGCCAGCCATAGTCAGGACTAGAAAGGCTAGATTTGAATTTTAAAGGTGAAAAAAGAAACAGTTCCCTGGGGAAGGCACATTATTGAATTAAATGCTCAACACATAGGCTCTGTGTAGACAAAATATATCTGAAATGGAAAGGGCAAACATGATACTTTGATGTTTGATAAGGGGATGGAGACTCAATGTGTAGATGAAGCAAAAACATGACTGCAACAAGTTATCAGCCTTGAAAAGTGTTGTCAAAAAATGCCTGGTTTTCTTCATTTCAATACTCACACCTGTGGAAATTCACACAGATTAATTGTTCTATTTGTGGTTAATTTCATACTCTTTTTAATAAAGGAAAGATCATATATGCCCTCATCTGGAAAGAGAGAAGTTTCAGGTGTCTTTTCTAACAACACCCTTTTATCTATTCCTGTACTGAATTTGGATGTCAGTGCTCAGTTTCTGTGTAACATCACTTTGCTTGCATCAGCTCAGCATTAATTAATTGTGAAATACCTTACTCACTGTGCTGAGCACGGAGAACTGGAGGGTTTCTGCATGAGCAGGCTGTCATAGTTGGAGATGGAGGCAGAACAAGCACATGGTGAAGCTCTCCCCATCTCTTAAAAGACAGGCCTGGCTGGTTCCCTTTATTCACACGTGGTAAACCATTGGATATTTCTGCTACTGCTGTTCAATTTGCATCACACCTCCTCCTGCCAGGCTTTCTGCAGCCTTAAAAGACCCATTGAACTTGAGCTCAGGGCTAGCTCTTTCTGTATTTAAAGAAGAGAGAAGTGTCTGTATTCCCACCCAATTTGGAGTGCAAAGAGGTAGGACTGAAAGCTGGACTGAAGCTGCTGGGAAAAAGTAGTGTATGCCCCTCTTTGTTACTTTTTAGTTCTTGAGGGGAATAGGGACAGGACACCCAGGAGTCAATCTGTAATCCAGAGGCTAAGTTTTGTGGGGGTGGTTGCCTGGTTTTGTCCACAATCCTGAAAAAGAGAGCAGACATGATGTATGTGAAGTGCTGGGAGGGCTGCTCCATGGCGGATCTCCCTGTAAACTGAAGAAAAATGGTAACAGGGAAAAAATATTGTCAGTATTTGGGATTGGTTTAGTGCTACCAGTTATGGGATTTACAGCCTTCAGTCCTGAAAAAAAGAAGGGGCAGAGTGTGGTACTTGAAAAACAGACCAAGGAGTCATCCTTTTCTTCAGGAAGGGTGTCAGTGGTTTATATAACAGCCTTGTTGGCTGCTCCCTGTGGGCTTTGGGGTGTTCAAATTCAGGTTCCCTCTCTGCTTGTGAAGACTTAGAGCACCCCACCCTCACACTGGGTCCCTAATCATTATGCATGCTCTTGTCTTCTCTCTTCAGCCTTACTCATATTATTTAATGGTAAAGTTCAGCAAGAGGAAATGAGAATGGAGTACTCCTCCAATCCCATCCAAATGCCAGACAAATATGTAGTCTGGCCTTGTGCAAACTGTGCCTTGTCCAGAGGCAGGAGAGGTGGACAGGAATCCTGTGGGGATCAGCCCAGGCTGCCCTATTCTGATTTTGTGCCCTCCACCAAAGCAGTGTAGGTGAAACAGCAGCTTCATCCAGGCACTGAATCTATGCAGGGTTTGTGTGGGAACTGATCTGCTAAATGTGCTATGCAAACATTAACCCATAAAGCCCTTCCAAGCAGGATAGAGTGAAGAAATCTACTCCCTACAGAGAGGCCCTTTTTACAAGGGCCTGTAGGGAAAAGACAGGGGGAATGGATTCAAACTAAAAGAGAGCAGGTTTAGGATGGATATTAAAAAGAAATTCTCTGCTGTAGGGGCGGTGAGGCATTGGCACAGGTTGCCCAGAGAAGCTGTGGCTGCCCCATCCCTGACAGTGTTCAAGGCCAGGTTGGGTGGGGCTCTGAGCAACCTGGTCTAGTGGAAGGTGTCCCTGCCCATGGCCAGGGGGTAGAACTAGACAAACTTTTAAGTTCCCTTCCAATGCAAACTGTTCTATGATTCTATGAAACTTCTTTGTAAATACCTAAACAGTGACATCCATTCATGCTTTATTGCCTCTGGTGGGATGTGACGGCAGAATGAGGTTGTTGCAGGTAAAAAGGTTTTGCATCAGTGTCTAAATCTCATGTAATTTTTGTGCTGTATACCTGCACTCTTTTGGAGCTGTGTGCAGTGCAGAGCTGAATTTTCAGACCAAGCCAAAGCAGTCCTGTGAAAAAGGAAATTTCTAGACTTTGAGGAGTCTCTTGTTAACTATAAGAACAAGAAGTGAGCATTATTAATAAATCAGCTATAACACATTTTTGGCAATACAGCTGTCATAAACTTCTTGTACCTTGTTTAGTAGTGTTCTAATCACTCAAATTTCAACATACTCAATGCCTTATCTAGAAACATTTCTGTGACCATTTTTAACAAGAAACTTATAACTATGAGGAGTATATAAATCAGTCTTCTATTACATTATAATAAAAGCATGATCAATTTGATTATATTAGTATTATTATAAAGCTATAAATATTACAATGATCTATCTATCCTCATATATAAATATAATGAAAATGATAATAAATTTAAATTATAACTAATAGTTACCATTTAACTAGTGTGGAAGTCACTCCCCCAGAGGCTTCTCCATACTAAAGTTAAAGTGGTTTGTTCAAGATCATTTCATTCTCAAAATACCCTAATTTTGCAGGTCAGTGGGAAAGCTTCAAGTAGCAGCTGGAAGTCTTTACTCCACAGCACAGGGTTTTGCTGTGCCATCCTGTCCCCACCTCATATTGCTTGTTGATATTTATGTAATGAAGAGCTTAATGGTGCAATTTCATGGGGTGCATAAACAGCTCTGCTGCAGACCTGGGGTAGGAGCAGCAAGAAGGACACCAGGAAGGGCAAGCCCAAGGCTCTCTGGCTGTGGCTTCCAGCAGGGTCTCTTGGGTGGGATTTTCTTCCTCCTCCTGTTCACTGTTAGTTCTGAGACGAGCTTTTTTGCTCACCAGCTATCAGCTCACCATTTACTGGGTGCCAGGGAACACCCAAATAAACCTCTGCCAGTGCTGGTGCTGACTGAAGCACCTGGTAAAAGCTGACTTTCTCAAAGCCTGGTACAAAGTGGGATGTGTTCCCAGAGAGGAATGAGCCAGAAGGGCTAAACTTCTACAAACAGAAAAAGTTAGAGAGCCAGAGCCTGGAAGGATCTTTGGGCCCTGCAGTAAGAAGGGCTCCATTGCAACAGAAAATTAGTAGACAGACTACTAACCTGCAGAAAAAAAGTTAATGGAGCCTCAATTAAGCAGTGATTGGTCATGTAATTAGGTTGACAAGTATCCAGGCTGTTCAGAGAACACTCAGAAATTCTCTTGCATAGGACAGGCCCAAGCTGTTTCTCCAACCACAATATGTACGGTTGAACTTGATGAACTTGGAGGTCTTTTCCAACCTTAATGATTCTAGGAATCTCTAATATACGTCACCATCCTTCTCTTATGTTTATACTGTTAACCACAGAGCAAAAGCTGCTCTGGAAGTGTTTCCCTCAGTCCTCCTTCTCCAAGCAGCTTCTGAGGCTCAGGTGAGCTACCTCTTGAGGGGTTTTGCCTCATGTTCACTCATCTTCTCTAGAGGGTAATTTCTTCAGGGCAGATGGAATGTCTTCTCTGACTATGTCTAGATTTATGGCGTTCCATCAACATAATAATACAGGGATGATGAAGTGGAACAACTCAAGTGGAAGTCACTGGACTGGTGGCTTGGTTTTAGTAGTTAGCTTGTAGGTATTTCAAAACTTCAGCAGGTTTCAGTGACGCTGTTTGTGCCATATGTTATTTATATGGCTTTATGGCCAAGAATGAGAGCAAGAGCTCTTAGAGAAATGGGATCTCTCTGACTCAGTGCTAAATGCACATGCAGTATCATCATAGGATCCAAATGATGAGCTGTTTTTGTTAAGCTTAATACTGCTCTGATTTCTGAACTGTGTATTTTCATCCTAAAGCATCCTGTCCTTCATTGCACTTGGCCTTCCTTTTTCGTTCTCCACTCACTGCAAAGGGACAGGTAAGAGATGCCATTTCAGTTTACACTTTATTTTTAAGATGATTTAGTGCTGTTAGAAGGAGGTGGTATGGCAGTTCTCAAGATGAATATTTTCTGCCCAAGAGGAAGATATAGTGCAGGGAGCAAGACAGGTATTTCCTGGAATAACATAATATGCTGAGTTGGAAGGGACCCACAAAGATCATTGAGTCCAACTTCTGGGCCTGCAGAGGACACCACCATGTGTGTGAGAGCACTAACAAACACCTCTTGGATTCTGTCGGGCTTGATGCTGTGACCACTTCCCTGGGGAGCCTGTTCCAGTCCCCAGTCACCCTCTGGCTGAACCTTTTCCTACTATCTAAGCTAAACCCCCTCAACATGACTTCATGCCATTCCCTCAGGTCATGTCACTGGTCACCACAGAGAAATTTCACGATTCCCACCCCTATTTTCCTTCTGGAGCTTTCAGTGAGCAGCCTTGCTCTGCACAGCTGGAGAGGACAGGGAATGCCAGTGGGACTGCTGGAGGGCTCCCCTGGCTGGGAGGAGGTGAGCAGAGGTGGCTCCTGTGTGGAGGAGCGGGGACTGCTGAAGGACTGTCTTGTCCCCTAATTGAAAACAAGGGAGGGTGAAGAAAACACAAAAACCTTCCTTCTGCCCCCTGTGTTTTGCCTTGCTTCTCTATGCCCCTGCTCACACCTCCCTCCTAACCATATCACCCAGAAAGGGGCTGCTCTGGGGAAGGAAAGGTGAAGGGTGACAAACCACTGAGGTGATTTATTATCTCCGTGGGTCCACAGGGAAGAGCCTCAGAGGCCCTTTGGTAGCATTTGTAGCAAAGCTTAGGACCCAATAATTTCTTTTCTCCTGCTATTACCTACCCCAGATAGGCTGCAGTGGCTCTGGACAGGGGTTTTGTAGTTCATCATATACAGCTCCAGGGCACTGACTGTACAAGACTGAGCTCTTAACAGGAGGTGGATGCAGGCCCAACAATGCCAGAGTTATGTCTAAAAGGTAACAATTCTACTTTTAAGGCATTTTAAACAGTATATTCCTGGATTTCTCTTCTCTGGGATGTGAGGCAGATCACAGCCACATTTTCAGTCCCAGGGTTTTCTCCTGCCCTCCACCCTCACACACATGCTCAGATAACATGATTTTCTTTCCAGCCAAGGAAGAAGAAGGTTTGCGGCTGTATTCTGACAACTGGAAATTTGCATATAGGTACATGGATTTTTTTTCTCTCTTTAGGTGATGAAAGAAAACAAAACTAGGTGCTTACTGTCAGGGTGAGGTGGTAACAAGCCACAACAAGCCTAAACTACACTGTGTTCCTCAGTGACAGGAGGCTATCAGAAAGAGCTGTGCAGCACACCATGGAAACACCACCACACCAGGCGTGGCTGTGCCTCAGGCCACCCACCTCTCCTCCAAACTTCACCACATGGGTGCCAAGTGCGTGCTGGGTGCTTTGGAAATTGGAGGCGAGCCTGGGGGGGTGGAGTACGTGAAGAGGACAGTGCCAGGTGAAGAGGTGCAGATCCAAGCACTAAATGGAAGAAAAGGATACCAGTCCTTGACTTTGGATGGTGTGTGGCACAGTGCAGGGCAAGGACAGGCCCTGTTGTCCCTGCCACCTTAGCAACTGATATAGTAAAACATTCACAATATTATACTTGCGAGTTCAAATTGTGTTGCACAACAGAGCTTTTTAGGGGTGTTGAGCAAAGCCATTTTGAATGAGATGAAGAGTGCAGTAGCCTGATTAGCAGCTGTGTGCCTCAAGAATGTGACATTTCTGTTTCTCTGTTGGACTCAGTTAAATGTTATTCAGTCTGTAATTCTTCTTTGTGTGGGCTAGACAGATCTGTTGCTTCTGCTCATTGTAAATTGCATTTGCTTGCATAGTTTGGTGAGTGTTTTGCTCTCTCCCCTTGGCACCTGATTGTTTACATGTACCTCAATCGATCCTGCAAGAACAAGTGGAAAGGCTCGGTTCTTTGTAGCTTCCAGCCAGGATTCACTTTACAGAAGATAACTGGCAAAGCCATTCACCCCCTGAGCAAACATGGCAAATTAATTTTGAAGCTAGGCAAGCAGAAACAAGTCCTTTGCCTGTATTTAGCCACTTTAAAAAGCCTTTTGCCAAGGACAGAAGGGTTATCTGAACAGTTTGGGCAGAGTTGTTCCAAATGGGAAGGCAGGCTGGAGCCATAGAACATGGGAGAAACAGGGTTGTTTCTGAACACTTTACTGGAACTGAAAATTAACACCAGTCATCACAGTTCTGCTGGTTAATGGCAAAGCGTGCTGCCAAACTCAGCCATTGCCCAGCTTTTGGCACAGGATTGCCATGTCTCACAGAGCTGGAGAGCAGTGAGCCACTTTGCCCTAGCCTGGAATCATCCCCAAGACACCGTGGTTTTTTTCACTGCCCTGAAAGCCAGTACTTGTTCTGGCTTCCTGGCTTCCTGCCTCGCTGTTCCAAACACAGCAAGGTGTGGGACAGAGACATGGGAAGCTGCAGGGTGTTTCTGAGTGCCTGTGTGGCAAATGGACAAACTCATAACCTCCATCCACTTGCCAGACGATGATTCACAGATAGTCATGATAATTTACTTCTAGCAGTCAGTCTGCAGGCATGTTGTGGCTTCAAAAACCAAAAGCCAAAACCAGCACGGGAAAGCAGGATCGTTGCTGCCTTTGGATGCTGACTGACCCTTTTCCTGCTTTGCTGTGGCTATCAATCCAATTCCAGAGGCCATTTGATCAGGACTGCATAATCTAACCTTTGCTATCTACATCTGTGTCTGCATACCTGGACAGAGAGAGATCAACTGGTGACAGAACATCCTGACTGACACGTACCAGAGTGCAACTTAGAGGGACACACCAGCAATTAACAAGCCTCTGGAAGGAGTGACTGATTGAAGGATGCTCCAGACATCCAGGTTAAGCCCTTCATTTGACCCTGAGCAAATTATTCAGCTCCTATCTGTAAAATAGGGTTAATGGCATTCCTCTGCTCTGTCGTGCTCCTGATGCCTAAGAAGTGTTTGGAAAGCCTCAGTGGAAGCACAGCAGAGTAATTTCAATGTGCTCTGTGCTGGTGTGCAGGGAAAAGGACTTGCCTTCAGGCACAGCAGTGCTAAGAACCAGCACTGCAGGTTCACTCTGCCATCAGCTCCCAGCTGAAATTTCTAGCCTGGAGGAGCCAAAGGTGTGAGCACAAAGATGACCCTTTCCTTCAGCAGTCCTATCAGATACGGTATCTAAGGATGCAGCCTGGACAGTGACTGCACCCTGCACCATCCACTCAATGCACTGTAGCAGCTGTGGCTTCAGTTTAGCTGGTGGCCTGCCTTCCCAGCACAGGAAATGTTATTCCTTGCCTGAAATACAGATGTTCTCACTATTCTGCTCTGCAGCAGTGCTCCTATTTCATGACAGTGTTACGTAGCGTGTGCACACCACGGTAGCAGAGAGGGTGCCTTAACCCTTTTCATGCCAAATGCCCTCATTTTCCCACCCTGCTTAAATCTTCATTTGGTGCATTTGCCATTTCATTCTTGCTTGCCCACCCAAGTCACACAGGGGCAGAAATCAGGGCGATTCCTTTCCATATTAAAGAAGTAAGTGAAACAGTTTTCATGCCTCTTGAAACTTTAACAGAACACTCAGGAAGAGTATTAGCACAATAGCTGGAGAACAAAAATAGCTCAAATCTGAAATTCCCAGGATATCACAAAGACTGTATTTGGCAGGGGCTTAAAGAGAGGGCATGTGTTTTCTGGCTTGGTGAAGGGATGACATTCCTGTTTAGAACACTTCTGTTAATGCTACTGGCATTTTATTGCTACTAACTGTTGGTACACAGGATAGGGAGCTTTTAAAATAATCCTGAATACCTACTTTCAGCTCCAGGGATCTTTCTTGTCTTACACAGGTTTTGAAGGAAGGCTCATATTCTTTCATACACAGATGCAGCTCTGTGAAGTCAGGGAAAATTTCAAATGCTTGTATTAAGCTTTGTGAAGGTTGAAGATGGCATGGCATAAGTTAAAAAGGCTGGATCAGTTTTCCACATTTTCACTTTATACATTGTTCCTGGTCTGCTTAAACGCATGTTAGGTGGTGGAGTTATTCATATTTTATACCAGGGTGAGCAAGGTCTCCTTGAAATCATAGAAACGAATGATCTAGGAGAAAATAGGCCTGATGCTTTTCCAACTCCGCCCCCTTCTGCAAGGCAGGTTCAGGAGTGCCAGGCTTTCTGCATTTATTTCTGCAGAGATCTAATCCCGAGTTGGTCTTGGGAGCTGTCACTTACCTTAGGCTGCATTTGATAGGGCTCAAACAGTTCCAGCTTTGGAAAACTTCCATTCCAACTACTTGGCCCTGTACCCATCTCAGGCTTATATATCAAGGAGTTTAGCTAGTTCCACTTCAAAGTCTCTGTTTATTTCTATCTTTTTAATAGTGAGCCACAAATAGCGCTGAGCACTGACACCTCCCCAGTTGTGCTCTTGGGCACCTGTCAAATGTGTTGCGCAAAGAAGGTAACAGTTCATACTTGCTTAACTCCTTCAGTGCTCAGGGCAAACGTCTTGCCTTCAGAGTGGCAAAAGGTGGGTTATAGCAAACCTGCAGCAAAGGAATATGTAAAAAAAGAAGTAACAGTAACTTGTGTGATGATGTTTGATGCCCTGATCTGATGTGGACAGATCTTCCTTATGTATCCAAGCTCAAACCCAGCACGGTCATGTGGCCTTCCAGTACCTGAGGGGAGCCCGAAAGAAAGAGGGAGAGGTACTTTGTGCAAGGGCATGTAGAGATAGGACAAGAAGGAATGGCTTCAAAATGAAAGAGGGTAAGTTTAGATTAGGTATTAGGAAGAAAATCTTTATTGTGAGGGTGGTGAGGTGTCACCCTGATTTTTCAGAGTGCTGTGTTTATAGTTGGTAGCAAAGGTTCTCATGGATTTTGTGTAAACAATCCATGTTTCTATAACCGGCCAAGGACTGTTTTGTACTTTGGATGTTGTTTTTCATTCTTCTTTCTGGGGTGAAGAATGTGATGGACTGTGTTTCTCACCTATGGAATTTGAGAGGTGGCAGCCTCTTTGCCCAATCCATAACTGTCTGTAAAAACTTATAAATATAAGAATAAAGAGAGGCTGGGGCTCTTTTGCTCTCTGCCCGGCCTTGGTCCGGCTGACCTCCTGAGTTGCCTATTTGTCTCGTGTCTGACAAATGAGCGACAGTGAGGCACTGGAACAGGTTGCCCAGAGAAGTTGTGGATGCCCATCCCTAGAAGTCTTCAAGGCCAGGCTGGATAAAGCAACCTGGTCTCATAGGTGTTCCTACCCATAGGAAGGGGTTGGAACTAGATTATTTTATGGTCCCTTCCCACCCAAACAATTCTGATTCTATGATTTATTCTCTTGCTTTGTTTTCCATGTGTAGAATGGCAACAGCTCGTATCACTTTACCTGACTGAGGGCAGGGGGAGAAAGGATAAATTCAAAGAAGAATGCAATGGGTGTTAGGGGGCATACAAATAGTGTTGTAGGAGAACTTCTGGCAAAGATATGACATCACTCCAGGCTGCTTTCTTACAAAACAACCAAGTTCAAGAAAATAAGACACCCCCTGGTCCTCCTGAGGACACAAACAACAGAGAATCATAGAATGGTTTAGGTTGGAGGGGACCTTAAAAAGCATCTAGTTCGAACCTCCCTGCCATGGGCAGGAACACCTTCCATTAGATCACATTGCTCAAAGCCCCATCCAGCATTATCCAGCTTGTCTCTAGATTTCCCAGTGCCAAGAGCTGGAATGACAGCTGTGTGCTCCTTTCCCCCCGCCCCAGATTAGCAAGACCTGCTGGGATAGAACAGGAGACTGGAAGTGAGAGGAAGAATGACAAATCAGTAAGTGTAATTATTCCTTTCCTTCTTGAAGATGCTCAGAAGAAATCTTTATTTATGTAATAAACTGAATTTAACAATACCTGGAGGAGCTCCTGACTTATGCCTGGGGCTTTGAGGAGTGAAAATAGGACCGGATGCTTTATTAAAAAAATGGGGGGGAGGGAACTCAAACAAAATGGAGTGTGAAATGTAACAGCAACATCTCACCCAGGGCTGCAGTGCTGATCATGGCACCACACTGAAAATAGCTGGTTTTAAATGAATTCTGGTACAGTGTGAGATTGTTCTCACTGAAAGTCTCTCCCATGCTGGGCCAAAACTGCAGCTGTGCTGGGATGTGGGGTGCCTGCCTTTTTTTTTCCTGCCACGAAGGAGACTCCAAGACCTTCAGCCTCTCTGGAAAACAAGGGGCACCCAGCAGAGTACTTTAAAATGGCTGGTACTTCTCCACATAGACCTACTGCCCTCCCGTGGCTGCCAAGGAGCATCTCTAATGCAGAAATGGAGATCAGGGACTGAGGGAAACAATAAAGGAAAATAACTATATATGCAATTTAAACCAAAACCCAGTTTGAGTTACAAGAAAGAGGAAAGCAAACACAGTGGGAGTAATTGGAAGTACCTATGAAGGCAAGAACAAAGAGCCTGAAGTCAGGTTTTATGAATGAGACCCTGAGTATCAAATGAAAGCTGTGTGCTTCTGCAAGGACTATCTTGTTTCTGTTTTTGTCATTATGACTGTGCTGCTTTTTGTGCATCCTCTAAGGACAGGGCTCATCTCCAATCTTTGACACACAGCAGACACTTAAACAAAACAACCCCAGACCTCCTACCAATGAAAAGTTTCACTGGGGGTTTGCATTGGGCAGACTCACCACTACATTTTTGTCCATGGACTTGGCTTCAGTCTTAGATCTTAAAGACTGATGTATGCCCAAGCTACATTTGAGACTACATGCAATGAAACACTCATTTCAGACTGGAGAGGAGGGGTGAGTGTGGCTGGGATCACACAGGAAAATGCACATGTGTGCATGGCACCTCCTATAGGACTTCAGATGTTGAGTGACACCAGCATCAAGAAAGGTGTCACCCCAGCATGCCTGGCAGCTATGCTGTTTCAGGGATGCACATCAGTGGAAACAGTAGGATTTCTTCAGAGCATGCAACAAGTTGACACCAGTGAATGAACACATTAGGCAGACAAATGCTTTGCTGATTCAAGTTGCCAGGTCACTGAGTCAGTATCTCATGTAGCAGCCAGCTATGAGTAGGGTAAATCCTGCCCTCTGCATTTCACATCTTAGGCCATGCTGCACAACGTTAACATCACGAACAAAACTTCACTTTATGCACAGGTGAAAATGTCCAAAGAGATGAGAAATCAGTCCATGTAATTTTAAAATTTGCATGTCTGTGTGTATAGGCACACAAACACAAATATATATTTGTAGTAAATACATACAAACTTTAACACAATTATAACCACTCCAGTATATCCATGATATACTCCCATCTCTCACCAGGACAACACATTCTGTTACACTGCCAGAATCTCTTGCTCAGTTACCTTTTAAATTATAATTCTTGTAAGTTCTGCAGAATTGCTCAGTGGAAGGCCAGTCTTTGGCAAGCAGGTATCTGCAGAAAACCAGTGGTGATCCTTCAATATGTGAAGGTTCCCCTCCCAGTTTCCTTCAAGTATCAACTCTGCTTTTATAGAAATAGTTTCTAATAATATGCTACAACCCTGATAAGCCAAGCAGGATTTTTCTTTCAGTATATACAAATAATTCACATCCTCTCTACACCATGCAATGCAAAAAGTAAAATCATGTTTCCCAGTGATTCTAGTCCGATTTGGCCCCATAACTGTTTTAGTTAAAAAGAACAAACACAAACAAATAGAAAAAGCAACTCTCACATAAACCGTAAAAATCAGCAAACAAAGCTCTACTGATTTACATTTCCAAAGGAAATACCTTTTAGTAATAGTTAACTCTGTCTGCAGCTGTTAAGTCCAAACATTGCAAATGTTAGAAACGAGGATGGAGAACTAACAAAGAGAAGAATTACTGACTTGTCCAGACTGACACACGCCCCCTCATAAAAACCCTTATGCACTTTTTAAAAATTAGTCTGAATCACCTGTGCGATGTCCTTGTTAAATATCAAAGCAGATGAGCTTGAACAGGTCTGCTGGAAAAAGCACTACATATAAAATGCATAATTCAAAGCCTTAGCTAAAAAGTATTTCCAGAAATTAAATTCTATGTCTTTCAATGACACTGCATTATTCATGAAATCCCACATAATGTTACATTTACTGACATTGATTAGCTGTGAAAGAAAACAGCTTGTTTGAGTAACAGACACAAGTAAAAAGAAAAGAAAAAAAAATCACAGAACTTTGGCTACTATTGAAAAACTCACTGAAAGACTAGAAATAAAATTATTTTCAAAGGTGGGCAAAACATAAAGGTCCAGTCTGTCCTATGTATTTTTTACTGAAATCAAGCACTATGATTTTCTTAATGAACTCACTTGAGGCTGTATAGCTATTCCTATAAGTAATGTAACAACAGATTAAAGTTTGCACCCCAATATTTTGATACAAACTATGGCTGGATATTTCCAAAAGAGTCCCTTTGACACTAAATAGCTATGTTAAAATTTGTAATTAAAAAAATAACCTTTAAACAGTACAAAAACCTAGGTAAATCAAGTCTCAGTCAGTGTAAGAGAGGACCTCTTAATAAAGGGAAGGTAAATCCTCCTTTGGAGTAGTTACAACAATGCACAGAAATGAGACCAGAAACACACACAGCAAGTTACAGGTCTGATTTACTGGAGTTGTTCAGTCATTTCCACCTTAGGGTCATTTCAGGATTGTAGTAATGACCCAGAAAAAGATTTCCTAAAAACTAAAATGCTGGGAGGAGAGAGCAGTGTCTGTTTCCGCACACAGAGGATCTGATGCACTGGAAAGGGCAGCCCTGCCTTCATCTGCTTGCTGCAGTGGTGGATGCGCTCAGAGCCAGGAGCCTGAAGTTCAAACATCCCACCACTGACATCCTGTCTCGATCCCTCATGGCTCACTGTGTCTAGCTAAGGTCAGAATAAGCAGGCCTTTGGGGCAATTTCAACAGATGCTGTGTGCACAGCAGCCAACGTAGGAAGTTCAACCTCACTTCTCTAATGCTCACACACTGCTCTGTGCAGGCTGCCTGCTGTGCTTTTCCAATCACTTGCACCTCGTGTTTGCACAACACTTCAAACGTGTGAAGACTTAGAAATTCTAGAGTATGGTTAAAGTTGACTGCGGTTCCAGGGCTAAAACACCTTACTTGGCTCCTGGAAAATCAGACTCCTCACCTCTCCAGTGTTCCATGGCCACATACAGGTTTCTGTGCTCACAACAGCCACCGTGCACATCAAATAAAATAAAAGTAACACTCTGACATCAGCAAGGAGCCAGGCTTTTCACCAAGAGTCCTGTGAAAAATCTCAGTTCAACACGTAACTATTAGATTTTTAGTACACGGCATGTCACGGGAATTAGTGTTTTCCTTACAAATATATGGCACTAAGTGTAAAAACTTTATGACCTATTCCAAACATTGTACCATACTTCACAGCAAAGCTTGAAAAAGAATTCTCTAACTCCCACTTCTTCTAAATATACAGCTGGTGGGAGGCCAGGGTGTCCATGAACGGTCGCACAAGGTTGTCTGTCGAGAAGTAGAAGATCAAGCCAAAGGTGATGGAGATAGGAAGAGCAGGCAGTGCTTTCTTAAAAACAGCCAGTAGTAAAAGTGTTAGGCATAAACCCTGTCAGAGAGAAGAGAATAAAAAACACAAGGAGATAATAGTAAGACAACCAGAAATATGTGTCACCAACAAGAAAAAAACCAGATAATTATCTATATGCACTGTAGAGCACAGAAGCCAGCCGGAGCTACCAGCAGCAGAATGTGTACTTGCACACAGCTACAAGTGCTCTTTCACACAAGTTGGCCAGGTTTTTCCTCAGCATCCCTCTGCTGAGAAAGTGGTATAAACAGCAAACACAGCTGACCCCGACAGGCAAACTTCTTTACACATTATTTTACTCCTTGTTCTATGCCATTATGAATGAAGTACTGATCCAGCAGACAAAAGCACTTAAATCCTGGTAAACTGCACAGACAGGAGTTCTACTGAAGGTCTCTAATACACAGCAGGATATACTTATAACACGTTCCCAATTTACAAGGTTAAAAAAAAACAACAACAAAAAAAAAAACCCACCCAAAACTAAATCAAACATCCACTGCTGTTCTTTTGGCTGGATTGCTTATTACAATGGGCAAGTTCTGGTTTTACCTGGATAGCAGGCCAACATCTGCTTTTTGGAGCATGTGAGGAAGCTGTTGTATATTCTGGATAGATACTATGGCTAAGTGCCTCTAGATATTAAATCCTTCTCACATCAGAGCCATTTTTAATTCCTCCCTGATGACAGAACTTCAAAGACACTGGGCTCCAAAAATATCCACTAGCTAAAGATCAGCAGACAGGATTTTTTAATTTTATTTTTTTTTAATCAGTGTTTCTAGACTGCAAACTTGTTCACAGTCCACCTGAGCCTGTAGTTCTGTTCTTACTCTCAGGGACCATATCTGGCCTACACCTCCTCTTTAAATCTCATCTCCCTTTTAAGATGTGCTTACTGCTGGGGAACTGGGAACCAGAAAGCCACGTAGCAGCAAGATTATGAAACTGCAAATGGAGACAGAACAAGTTCTAACAGCACCAAAAAGACACATAATGGGGCATTTGGCCTCACAAGACAGATGAGCAAGACATTTCCCCCAGCAAAGGGACCCCATGCTGGACTGCAGCATATGGAGCTAGGTGATCTTATGGGTTTCTCCAACCTGTGGGGTCAGAAAGCTACACTGACTCCACTGAAGGCAGCTCATTTCTAGTTCTCATGCTTTTTGATGCATAGTCTTCACAAGTGACAGTCACTTGCACTGTCCTTGGGATCTAAGCAGCAAAAGGGAGCCCCTAGAATGACACAGTAATCGATTTTCTTTTACATTCTCAAAATCCTACTGTTGCCTTTCTGGTTATTTTCCATGAGGATGTTGAGGTAAACAGCAAGTGTATACTAATTATTTTCTACCCAGGTAGAAGCTTAACAGTGTGTTCATTAGACCTAGCAGAAATGACTCCTTTAGCAGTTAAGGGTATGTTAGTCATCTGCTCTTACTGATAATTTCCATGGATTTATGTCTCATTCCTTCTCATTTTTTCCAGCTCAAACAGTAGAGTAAGGTAGGTCTTATCTAGCAGCTCCCCTTAGCATAACAGAGTTAACCTTTTCAACTACACTTGCTAATCAGTGTGGAGTTCCTAATATTGACTCTTGTGGCTGAAGCAAACACAGCAGCAGTTCCCTGCCACCCCACCACCTCCATGCTTGGCTCTGCTCTGATTAGCCTGGATCATTATGCTGCAGTGGCTGTTTAAAGCCTGGAGAAAGAGTATTCCTAGCAGGTTACCTGGACTGATTTAGCAGTGCTCAGCTGCTGGTACTTCTGGCAACACTTCTGTGCTGAACAGAGTGCGACAGAGCTTTTAAAAGCTGCTCACTTACTATGAGAATGGCTACAAAGCAGGCCAGTGTGGTATTCCAGTCTCCACTAGCTGTGGCAGCTGCTTTCCCAACAAGCACGCTGTAAAATATGAAGTCTCCAAGGCCCAGCTTCACACCCCCTGAAAGAAGTGGGAAAAGAAAAGAAGTGTTAATTCTGAGCCTCCTGTTTTGCTTCCTCCTGAACCAATTCTTGTCACCTGGGGAGCAGGTGAAGGTTCCTAGTCCTGGCTACCAACCAGGACCCACACATTCCCAAGGAGGCTGAGACTTCCAGCGCCTCCTCCCATTAATTGTTTTTGTTTTAATTCCCTGAGGTGCTTCCCTGGGCTGCTTTACAAATGAGCCAGCTGAGGAAGCACAAGGACAAAGAGGGACAGGACTCAAGGGGAAGTAGGAGCTGTTTAAATTGTACACAAAGCCAACAGATGTCACTGGAATCACAATCCCAGAACAGATTCTGCAGCAGCAAGAGGTAACACACAGTCAGACTCAAGATCTTCATTGCTCATCGAGCACAACTCTTCAAATTAACTGTGATTTGACCAAACTAGGTAACAGAGTGTTAACCACAGAGAGTAAAACTGTCAGACTGACTACACTGAAAACAAGGTATAAAGCTTCCCTTACTTTCCTCCTCCTCGAGCTCTTCTAAAGAAGTGACGGGGCGGGTTGGAACAGGACTCCTCGTCTCTGACATCTGAGACTCTGCATGTGAAGGGCTCCTGAGGTGTTCTCTCTCATCCTCTGCTTGGTTCCACAAAAACAGGTCAAGAGTGGATTACGAAAAAAAGAAACACAAGAGACAGCTATGTTTATAACATGTTTTAGTCCATGAAATGCACACTCCTGTGAAGCTGCCCTGCAGTGGGTAAGCCCTTTGTCTCTTGGAGGTGTGACCATCAGGACCTGCTGAAGCAGAGACATTTAGTGGCTTTGAGGGAAACACGTGTCATTGTTTGGAACAGTTGGAAGGGTGCACGTTCACAGCTTCTCTGGCAGCCACCCAGGAACTCAATGGCTTTAACAAGTGAGCACGTACACAGACCCAACATTGCTCTGCACAGGCCAGAATGACAAGGAAAACCCACTAAAGTTAATATGCATTCCCACAGTGTTATACCTTTGGGGTGGAGGTGCTCAGGTATTCTCTAACTAGTCATATAACAAAAATGGATGACTAAGAGAACTGCCATTTATGAGAGAAGTCCTGAGTCACACTGAGACACTGGAGCTGACTGTTCAAATGTAGAAAGTAGACACATTTCATTGTCCACAAATTTAACTTCTTTTTCCCCTCTGTTAAAGCCCATCTGACAGAGCCTTTGGCAGTGCTTTTGGAAGCAGCCAGTCTGTGATATACGACTCTATCTGACAGTTCTTATTTTTCAGAACCTCCTACAGATTCTTCAGTCCATGTCACTTTGATAGGTTGCTGCTGCAGGTGCAAGCAGACTGTGATCTGGGACACACACATCTGCTACAGAGTATTCTGTACCCCTCAGCATGTAGTCTGTGCCTGCTCTGTGCCCCATTTCAGAGCAGGACTGCGTCCCTGCCATTCCTTGGTGTCGGCTGCTTCATCCTGAAATAAGCAGCATTTTCAGTTACCAAACCTTTGCACACATTTATTGCTTTAACATTCAAAGGTACTGTCATCTCTGAAGTGCAACAGAACTAAGTAGAAAATCTTCCCAAAACCGAAAGTAAGATTTTATTCAATCACCTTAAAACTGCAGTTTAATTTGCATCTCAAGAAGATAAAAGCAAAGGCACCCTAATTACTGCAGAACCAGCTACAGTATAAACTTGGATCACAACAGCTGCTGGTGGGTAGCTGCCTTAAAACAAGGCTTTACCTAAGGGTAAAGACATTTATTTTCTCTAGCAGGATGAGCCATATTGCTCTTACAGAGAGGTGAAAGTATACCTACTCCATGGTACTGGACTGAATGCAACACAGTGAAGTTCACCAGCTCATCAGTATTATATTTAGGAGCCTGTGTTGTAATTTACCATCCCCAGTGAGGAAAAATATAATCCCCCACTAGCCCACTTTCAGCTTTGACTTCAGTACACTGAAGATGTGAGTTGAACAACACTTCTCTTTGATTTGTTGTTTGGTTGGTTTTTTAAATAAAAGTGGCCTGAATACTGGGGCTTCCTACACTGTCTGGTCATCTTTGCTGTGAGTCCTAACAGCAGGTTTATGAACATCACTGAGTTCTGCAAGTAACAACACTGAAAAAAAAATGCATCCATCAGGATTCGGGGGTTTATGTTTACTTTCAGTCTCAAACATATTCATTCTTTCTGTAGGACAGTGCTCTGTATGGAAGAGGGACATGCAAACAAACCTGCATCCCATGTCTGCTGACTTGATCCTCTTGCTGCTGTGTCTGGCTTTGCCATTCCAACTGTCCACATCATAGCAGCTGGAAGAAAGAAAGTAATCAACTGCATAAAACATTGGCCACTGCAGCTCAGAGGAAATAAGTATTTAGCTGTCCCTAAAAATACAAACCCTTGCCCCGCAAATGCTTTTAAAACACTCAGTTGGTTTCCCTAGGCACTGAGACAGCAAGGTGGGAGAAAGCCAAGGCAGTGCATCCATTCCATTTTTAAGAAAGTCGCAGAGCACAAGTAGCTAAGAGTCAGTATAGTCTTCTCTGTGGATTAAAGAAACCAAAATTCCAGAACTAGGGTCCTCATCTCCTTTTTTTTCTTCCTGATTTCTGCCTCTTCTCTTCAAATAAAACAATTTCCCAGGGAATGATGGTTATTCAAAGGTAACCAGAGGTTAACTGACACAGCTTACTTGTGTTTTGCTAACAGTACAGCACACAAGCAAGGGACTACAGGAGTTGTCAGAGTGCAAGTTTTCTCTCTGCCTGTTTTGGTTCCATCTTGTCAAAATATTGCCTATTTCTGCTTCGGTTTCAGTAGCAACTGATGTTTGGGGGTATATTCTTGGGATCCCTAAATTAAAAAGGAATACAAACCATTCTGAAATCAACAGAAGGGAACTCAAATCAGCTTTTTATTTAAGTGTGCGTCAGTCTCCCTGATTTTATAGAAGCTAAGCTAAACAAAATAAGCCAAGGCAAACACAGTGCCTGCTTTTCCACAGTGAGCTCAGCCAAGGTGATGTTTTTGCATCTAGAGGGAGCCACAGAATGTGTTCTTGCAATGGAGACACTGACGTTCTGCACAAGAACTTTTTGTTGGGTATTTATGATTTCCTGAACTGCATTTTCTTTTAGGGAAACTCTTGTTTGTTAACTAAAGCATGTGAGAGACTTCATCTAGATTGTCTCAGGTCTGTGTAACAAAATCTTCTATAAAAGGGAAGGCAGCTGAGGTGGACCGAGACTCTGCTTGTAACACATAAAAGCATTTATGCACCATTAAATGCTTGAAGAAAAAAAAATCAGTCAGGTTGTGGGCATCCTCAGCTTAGCACCAAACATTCGGGAATAACCCTTCATCTTCAAAGTGATGTAATGAAAAAGTCACTGAGGTCCATGAAGCACTTGAGTTCTGATCCCATGAGTGTTGAGTCTCTTGCCTTCCAACAACTTTAATCTTAAGCATGTGGATACCTTTGGATAAGGGCACCAGACACTGTAGTAGTTAAACAGCCCAAAAAAGCCAGGGAAGAGACAAATGATTCTGTTTGCAGAGCAGTACTTGAATGGAGCCTTTTGCAAAGTCAGAGGCCAAACAATGAACAATAAAGCAAATTTATTCTAAGCACTGTTATCTGTACAGTACAGGGGGCAAGAGGGCTGCAGGAAGCATGGAGCCTCATCACATGTTTAAAGTGTGACTGTAAAGCATACACACAAGGAATAAATGTATTGAGGGAGCATCACCTAACCACAGAACTTAGCAAACACTGCTGCCCATCTCACACAGGGTTTTGTGTGCAGAAAAAAGAGGCATATTCTGTACTGTATTCATGAAAGGATAAATCTGCTTCTGAGCACCCAGCTTCACAAGGTAAATGTGGGTTCCCTTTGGCTAATTAGAGTTAGCAACATTGTAACTGGTAAACAAGGCCTTCTACGAATAGTCTGTTCCAGAACATAAATGTGCACCATTCTTAAGGCAAGAAAGTAGCTAAAATAGTGCTCTCTGCTTTGACACAGAAATAGTTTAATAGAGTTTAATCTAGCTAAAAACATTAACGTTGTAATCTTACTCACAGGAATATATTAATGCAGGGAAAATGGGCTCATTTCTCTCCTGTGCAGTTTCTACCAGCATTCTCAGTGGCCCCTTGGGACAGAGAACAGCCATCAGATCTGCAGAAAGAAAAAGACCAGTCTCATCTTGAACTGTCATGCATGTTTTACATTTTCTGTCTTTAAGAAGACACTCTCCCCTCAATTTTGTATCTATCCATATAAACCAGATGATTTCTTGAATGGCACTTTCCTCCACTTTGCATAACTCTAGCTGTTCTAGTCCCTGAAAGTGTTGTTCACTAAAAATACCATCTCCAAGCCTTAATGTAGTAATAAGAGTTTTCACTGTGCTAATCCTATAAAAAGCCCCTTGAGAATACCACATGAGTTTTTTGAAAGTAGATGGCAGCATTTCACCGAGATGTAAAATTTAATTAGAGGAGGAGTGGGGGTGCTTTGTGTTCACATTCCACAATCCATCACTACGTACACTGGCTCTGTGTTTCACATGAACGAAGGCCCTTAGTCCAGTACCTCTTTGCCTGCCCTCTCTCCTCCATTAGATCTCCTCCCTCTTGTTCTGCAGGTTCTCTTGAAACTTATAACTCATACCAAAATCCACGATCTCTCGATAACAATAAACAAAACCTGCTAGACTGTCAGGTCTGCTGCTGATAAAAATCCAACCACCCCTACCATGCAGCCAGGTGAGGTTCAGTCCTTCCCTGACTTGGTGATCTACTTTGAAAGACCTGGTAGAAGTGCACTACCTACACGAACAAGTTACCAAGAGACAAGGCAGGGAGTCAACTCAATTGCCCTTCTGGCTCTTTCTAAAGTTCTTAGCACCATAAAGTTGTCTATTTGAAGTTCATACAGAGTCCTGAGATTCCCTCAGAGTAACCTCTCCAGGAGCCACGCCTTGAGAGTCACAACCCAGACTTACCATAGATGGAGATTGCACCTAGGATCACCCATGCTGACCACTCAGGTAGATATTTAATGAACACCAATGCCATTAGAGCACTGATCATAATGAGATAAGCTTGCTGGAGCTGCAAGGGACCTTTCCAGTGGATGCAAATCATTCCAACAGCTCCAAAATTCCAGATGACTATGAACAGAGTGGGGTAATCCATGGCCACGTTGTACGTCTTCAATACTTCACTGGAATACAACAAGAAAATTTAGCGAAGCAATAAAAGCAAGTGACGTGCAAAGCATCCCACTGACTGTAGTAAAACAAAAAAGACCCCACCTACAGCAGGAGGAAGCAGAATAGAGCAACTCTCATCAGAAAGGGGAACCTGCCCTTTGGCTGCTTGCTGCTCTGAGCCTTGTTCCTCCTGCATGAGATGGATGTGCTGCGTGGCAGACCAGCACTGCACTGCCTTAGTCCTCAGCTCAACAGCAATTCCAAGGGTTTGAGCAGGCAGGATTTCAAGTCTTAAATAAGCATAGGCTGTGGCTACATGACTGTCTACAGCAAAGAAATCCTGTCAGTGTCATCCCACCAGGTGCAATGTGCTCACAGTTAAAAATTAAGAAGTCTTAACAACTGTCACCCACAAGTTAAAAGTTTCCTTTCACCTGAGCTGGGAGCTAAGGGAATGAACTTGAAACAATGTTGTCCAAGCAAAAAGACGATTTAAAGAAGCAACTCAGCACATGAAATGCCTTTCCACATGCTTCTCAATGCATAATCTAGGGCCTCTGTGCTACAATATTCGGCCTGTTCATTCCATGCTCACGGTATCACTTCTCAGCAATTTTTGTAAAATCAAGCACTGATTATTAAAGACCTTCTTTTCCACTTTTTAAAAAGGAAAGTTATCTTCTGGCAATACTTAAATGTCCATTTGGAGAAGGGGAGACATTCCTTTTCTTGTTCAAAGTGTGAATTCTCAGCAAGAGCTGAAGGAGCCCCATTCCCACTTACCCGAGGTATATGTAGGTAAAGAGGAAGAGCAGCATCAAGGAGGACAGGATCAGCCAGCCATGGATGAACTATCAAGGGCAAGAAGAGACAGTGATTGTAGGGGTTGTTATCCTTGCACAGGTCACAGAACTGCAGCCCAACAGTCTCCTGCACTCCTCTTCCAGTGTCCAAAGACCCTGCCTTCCCTATGGTCAGTGGGGGAGGAGGGACAGCCAGGTCCTCCCAGTTCTCCCACTTTCATTTTGTAATCTGTCTCTTAGGGTTTTAGATGGTTTGGGTTATAGTTGGTTTGGATTTTTTTCAGACTCTGTCCTAAGCATTTTCATGGGTATCCATACTGGCTTCTAGCTCACACAGCTGAACACATTCTCCCTATTTGCTAGGACAGAGGAGGGGTTCACCCAAGGCTGTAAAATAAAGTCTGTCTTTGGGACAAGTTTAAAAAGCAGGAATGGCCAGAGCTCAAATGCTGGGCTGGTACCACAAATAAGAACTCCCTGAGCACCACAGAACCTGAATGTGCCTTTCCCTCCGAGCCTTGTGCTCTTCTACCAGAGCTTCCACAGGCAGGAATAATACCAGTTCCTACAAAGCTTGTCTGAAATGTCTTAATAGAAGGTATTCACAATAAATGGTACAACTTGGTCCATAAGTACAAATGGCAAAACGTTTGGATCAGATGCAGAAAACTCAGACCTGACTAACACAAAGCAGCAGACCTTAAGAGCCTGCCACTCGTGACAAAATAATAGTAAAGCCTATTCAGAGCCACAGCTCCATCACCACTGACAAAGACTTCTGCACAGTGATTCCTGCTGTGCCCAAGACGAGGACAAGCCAGTGCAGCGCCTGTGTTTTTCACTGCCGTGCAAGTCATATTTGATTGCAGGCTCACAGTACAGAGGTGGAAAAGGCTCTGGCATGAATGGTTTACCTTGTAGCAGCGGTATTTATAGAGCAGCACTAGGAACACAGTCATGACAATGATGACACTGATCATGACAATGGTGTTCAACACCGAGTTCAAGAGACGCTGGCCCACAGATGGGGTGTCCTCACTGAAAGGGGTGTAGATCCTGCAGGATAAAGCAAAAGCCATATAAAGTATAGGTATTCTCTTCTAACCATCTGTCCCAGATAAAACCAGACCTCTCTGTGTGTGGGAAAGAAAGGGAGGTAGGGACAAGGACAGCAAACATGAGATGCAGCCTCTGAAGGGGCTGGGCTCAAGTTAATTATCAACTAAAGATTAGTGGTCTCTATCAAAAGCACATTCCTACCAGAGCAGCTGTGGCAGGCAGAGCTCTAAGCAAAAAAACCTAGAGTATAAATGATTTTATTTTAATAAGTGCTCTGCTGGCCATGAATTTTTATTGCATGCTCTGGAACCTCTCCACGATAATTACAAGGATACTTCCCAGATGCCATTCTGAAATGGGGGACACCCTTTCTTTCCACACTTCTCACCACCCTACACCCCATCTTGTTTCCTTTGATTCAGTTCAAGGGACCACAGTCCCCCTTTCTCTACCCCATATGTGAAGCACAGATCCCCAGGAGACAGGCACTGTCAGCAGGAGCTGGATGGAATTATGTATCCACACCATGAGTCCTCTGGAACCAGAAATATCACCAGGAAATGAGACACTCATCCAAATGAACATGCTATTCCCTGATTGCTGCCAGCTAGCGAGTGAACAGCCTGAGAGTTCAGCCTGGGCCTTTTATGCTGCAGATTCATTACTGTGCTGCTCACAGGCCTCACTCAGGGCACCCTAAATGCCAGTGCCAACCAACCAGTGTAATGCAGGTATGGGAAGAACTTACACAGGTGAACGTAGCATACTTTAGTAAGCTCTCTGCATGTTTCTACAGCCACCTTGACCTGTATAAAGGTTCTCCCAGCCTGCCAAGGAAGCACTCTGCATGCACAGAGGTGTGTGAGGAGCAGGGGGTCCCACATACTCAGGCTGTTTGCAGACCCCACTTACAGCTGCCCGTTTTTCTCCGTATAGAAGCGCACTGACTTTATGGTGGCGACGACAACAATCATACAAAGGGTGACAGGCACAAAGAGCATGATTACATGCTTTGCTCCATATTTCAGAGTCAGTTCCTCCTCTTCATTTTCCAGGGCGCTTGCTCTCACTGGAACACCTGAGCCAGACATTTCTCCACCAGCAATATTGTTCGGGCCGCGGCTGCTGCCTGCTCGCCTCTTCTGAAAAGAAATATCAGCAGTATCAGTGTAAGAGGTTTCTTATCTTTGTGTTCAAAGCTTGATTCCATCATATCTCACGAGGCTGCTGTGGGCCACCACAGCATAACAGCTGAGTCCTAATAGAAAGGTACCAACTGAACAACACAATTAGAAATTCCATCACAAACAGGTTGCAATAGAGTTTTTAAGCCAATACCATGAGTATCTAAGAGCCTCTTCAAATGCAAATATATAGACAGACAAACAAACACGAAGGGCAAGATACCTAGAACTAGACAGAAAAAATGTCATCTGAGGTGACATAAGTTTGACACGTTCCTCCTCTCCCAACAATGCTGTGCTTGCTTTATCCTGCTGCGTCGTTGGCAGCTGGACTAGATTCTGTTCTAACATTAGCTGCATCAGACCAGAGCAGACAAAGGGTATCTGGCAAAACAAGAAGGCTAAACAGGATATCCTGCAACAGTCCTATGTGCATCAGGTCCTGATTAAAAGCCTGTATCTTTACCAAAAGGAAGGAAAAGGGAGGAGTATATATGGAGATAAAAATGGGGGGAAAAGTCAGAGTGAAGGAAATGGCAACAGGCAGTGCTGCTGCTGGCTGAGAGTGACACCAGGGAAACAACACTGACCAAAGCCAATCCTAGAAGCCAGTCTGGTAGGAGGAATTGAGGGGTAGCAGGACTACATCTGTCACCACACCCCATGTCCTCACTCCCTGTGAGGAACCTGCACCTACCCTATGTGCCTGTGCTTCCCCTGCTTCCGAGGCTTGCAGGCCATCCTGGTAGGAGGGCACGGGAGGGCTCTCTGCAGACATCAGGGATGTTCTCTCATTGCAGGGCTCCTCCTCGCTGTCCGAATTGTTCATGAACGTGATCATCGCTGCTTTCCAAGGGAGCACTCGGGAGGGCACAGCAAACCACTACTCAAGGCTGCGGGGACAAGCAGAGCAGAGGGGAAGAAAACAGTGAACACCACACTGCAAATAACTGAAAGTCTGAAGAGGATTCAGCAGATTTCAGCAGGGAGGCTCCAGCATGCCATGTAACTCCATCTTCTCCCAACAGCAGATTTATCCTGCCCTCAGGCATGACAATCCCCAGGCATGACAATCCGTTCAGTTAAAGTCGCTGGGACTTCTGCAGGCAGGAAGATCAGCAAAATGCAGCACTGAAGAAACAGACTTTTTCTTTGCCACAGCTTTCACACTTGCTGCCTTTATTTCCGCTGCCATCAGTACACCTTACCTTCCCCAGAGGAGGCTTCTCAGCGCTCAGTTTGCTTGGCAGGGGCCAGACACAGCTTCACCTCACACACTGGCTGCCTGTCAGAGAGCTCAGGGAGCTCAGCTCTTACACAACACTCCCGCGAGCATCAGCAAGGAGCAGAAGTTCCTTAGTAACCTGGAGCCTCAGCTTTACATAAGCCACTAATCAGGAGCTGTCTTATGACTGTTTATTAGCCAGATGAATTTTATTAGCAGTGCTTCTCTTTGCCCATGGAGAGATTTGTGTAGCAAGGGACAGACCTGTCTCCTTAGGAGAGCCACTTGTAGCTTTTCCCTTATGTTGTCTTGTGATTAAAAGCAAAACTACCTGGACGGGCAAAAACATGGAGAATAAATGTAGGGGCTAGAAATGCTTGGCCTCTTTTCACCTACTGTTATGCAGAAAAGCAGGCAAAGCAGTGACAGAGTGCAGAAAGGAAAAGAACAGCTCTTCTTTCTAGACACCAGAGGGAGAAGGTACAGTATACTGCCCTGAATACTGCAGAACAGCCTTAAAAGCGGGATTTCAGGAAGTTTTAAATGCAACTGATAGGAAGAGTCTTTTAGCATTTATTAAGTCAGCTTAACAAAGCAAGTGGAGTAAGTAATCACTTTCTGAAACCCAGCCACTTGTCCACAAGCAAAACCATATCTCTAATGAATTGTAAGCAGTTATATCTACCAGAACAACTGTCCTCTACAGAACCTTACCCAAGCTCCTGTGTCTCAGGAAATAGAAGAGGAAGCTGTAGAAGCCACGTGATTTGGACACAGTGACTTAAATCTGAATCATACTGTCACAGCCCAACCAGCACACTCTGCTGTCTTGAGACGTCAGAGAGGATGCTTTGAAGATCTGTGAGATATTCTTGCTACTCACAAAAGAAATTGAAATTCACTTTAGAGGAAGGAGAAGAAGAAGGAGTGGGAGATCCCCCTTTCGTTCACAGCCTCCTCAGCACATCTGCACCTTCAAGAAATTTTAGAACATTAACTCAATCACCCAAGTGAAACATTTTTCAGACATCTGCTCCTCCCTGGCTTCTCTTGCTTTTTCATATAATTTTGTTCCTCCTTTGGCAATAAAGTGGTGCAGTTATGGGAAACAGAAGCAGGGCTAACCCTCACAGCAGGTCTGTCAGCTTCATAGTAATCCCAGGTTCTTACCGAGTGAGCTGCTTAACACTTGTGTGCGTATTTCTTACAGATACCAAGATCTCCTCTCTGGATGCTTAACAGTCTTTTGACTAAGCACATGGGGCCTCACAATTTACAGTTGGGAGACTAGACTCTGCTCCAGTTATAGGATTTAGGTCTTTAAAAAGTCAGGTCATTCAATCATGACATACTTCTGGATGAGGAACAGGATAAGTTATGCATGCCACAGGATCTGTGACCTATGGAATTTAAATAACTCTCAAAACCTTCTGCCCATGTCAGTGACCAGGGAGGAAACAAATAAAGCTTTACTCACTGATAGTCTGGGACCAATATTTAGCTTTTAACAATCCGCTGAAAATACTGAAGAACTTTTTCTCACATTGTTTAAGAAATCATTTTAGCTACATAAAGAGAGCAATTCTGCAGAGGATTTTAAAGGGGCAGCCAATTAGCCTACTTTCAATAGCCTAGTTATGCCCACTGGAGGAATTAAACCAATAGCAGCACCATGGTGCCAATTACTAACCATCACAATTACATGGGAAGAAATAAAGTCATGTTGAAATACAGCCAATTTTAAGGACATATTCTCCTATGCTCCCCCAACAAGGATATGGACATGCAAAGGTGCCATGATACTTCTGGTCAGCAAGCAGATTCAGACCTGAACACAGGTTCACTGTCCCTTGTTCACTACAGCCATGGTTTCAGTGAGGGTTGACACAAAAATACCCCAATGAATCCAAGCCTTTACAAGAGCTCCTGTAGCAGACACCAAAGTCACAGCTGCCTTAGTTTGATCTAAACTGTCCTCCCAAAGGGGTTGTCCCACCACCCTCCAACTCTCTGGTGCCAACACCAGGTGCTCATCAGCTGTGTCATGCTTTTGAAAAGGCAGTGAGGCACTTGTTTCCCTTTGGTGTCACAGAGCCAGGTCCCAGCAGGGCTGGCCCCGAGAGTGGCTATGGGAGCAGCCCCATGGCAGTGCCCATACCAGGAATACAGAGCACTGTGCATCCCCTTTCCAGCAGGGCCGAGCCTTAAGGTGACAAGCCCTCTGCTCGCTCCCAGACAAGAAGGCCACCTTCACCTCAGGTTTACAAAACCCCTGGCAGTGTGGCTTTGTGGCTCCTATCTAAGCAGGGGCCTTGGACATATGGTTTACAGAGGCAGGAACACTGGCTCTCCCCCCTTGCCCCACCACAGACCCAGCAGGGATTTTGTCTAATGCCACTATTTCTTCATCAGAGGTGCACTTTGAACTGGCACCAAGGCTGTGCTGGCTGCCAGAGAGCTGTGGTTTGAGCAGTCTGTCCTCCAGAGGACGAAGGACCAGCCTGGTCACTCTCACACACATACCCAGCATGACAGCACCCTTTGGGCTGAGCAGGAGAGAACAGAAAGCCAGGGACTTGCCTGACAAACAAAAAGGGAGCCACAAAGCACCAGGCAGCTAAGACAGGGGTGTCATAAAGCCACACTGTTTTCAGGTCTCATTTCACTACTTAAACTAAGGAAAAGGTCCTTGTGGAGATGATTTCTGCCTGCCAAAAGGATGTTGCATTCACCATAATGGAAAGCAAGGGAGCCTTCTTTCCTACTCATGCTCATGACAGCAACTGTGCATACTGACTGTTTTTCTAGGCTGAGCTGAAAAACGGGGAAGTACAGGTCAGGAATGGAAAACATGGGGCACTGAGATAAATATAAACTGTATGTGTATTCACAGAAAGCTTTAGAGCATCATCTACCACATACATTAAACAATGTGCCAGTCCACCATCAGATGCCCTAAGTTATATCAGGCAAGGTTCTCCTTTCTACCTCTCAAACCATCAGATCCCATTCAAAAAATCATACAATGCTTAAGAGCCAAATGACCCAACTCTCAAAACTGTACAGCAGAAATGAAAAGGGACAAAAATTAGGTCGGTAGTAAGTGCTTCTTAGAGGGGCTAAGGTGGGAATACAATTACTCCTGCTTTAGAGCAGCCTTGTGAATCCTGAAGGGAAGCAGGAGTCACCAATTCTCTTTCCAGCTGTCCTTCATGCAAGAGGCCTCTTTCTTCAACTGCGATAAACCAGCTTTATGGATTTTGATTAAACGGGGCCAGGTCACTAACATTAAGATCTAGCCTCTGTTTGCCTTTTATTTTCACGATGCAAACAAACTAAATCCTTTGTTTTGCATTTCTTCCATCACAAATAATACCACCACAATATACAGCACAGAACAGCTGCTGTAGCCTGGCAGAATACCTAATTATCCACTCAAGAGTTAAAATTCCTCCTTATACATATTGTTCTCTTCGATGGCAATTAGATGAAGAGAATTGCATTTTCTTTGCTATATTTAGATCAAGAGAAAGCTTTGAGATGATACTGACAGCCTGATGTTCTCCTAAGTTTTGGCTGCAATAACCACTGCTGTTGGTAAATAAGAAGAGAGGGAAATAAACTTTTAAAAAGTCAGAAGTGGTAGGGCCAAAATTAGGAGGAAAGATTTCCATGTTCTTGCCAATAAATAAAGTCAGAATGGGCATGCTGCTAAAATGACAGGGGACTTGGAACACACCATCTCAGTGTGCAAATACCAGTCACTTTCAGCCCCAGAAAACAAAAATAACACAAGATGCTACGGGAAATTGTAAAAATTCATAGCTTTCTTTCTCCATTCTGGCTGAACTAGCACTGCTTTCTTTTGTCCCACAAGAAAGGCA
>VZTZ01027693.1:51551-76031 GCA_013400955.1 Drymodes brunneopygia
CGGCTGGCCAGGCAGGCCCGTCCCGCCGCACCCACAACCCGCAGCATCCCGCAGGCCGAAGATGCCGACCCCAATCCCGAATCCCCATCCCGCATCCCGGTCCCGCTCCCGGCCGGCCCCGCTGTTTACCTGCTCCGGGCACGGCACGCGCCCCCCGCCGCTCCCATTGGCTCCCGCCCCAGCGCCGGCCGGGAGGGACGGCTGCGCCCGTCCATTCGCCGCCGCGGCTGTCGCTCGGCGGCTGTCCCCGCCCACGGGCCACTTCTGTCCAATAGAAGGTAAGAACGCGAAGAGGATCGGCCAATAGGAAGGCGGCTGTCCCCACCCTCGCGCTGCCCGCCGGCGGCCTGTGAGGCGGAGGCGCCGCCATGGTGGGGCGGGGGCGTGCGGTGCCCGGGCCTCGCGTCACGGGGAGTCCCGGAATGGCTGGAGTTCGAAGGGGCCTTAAAGGTCATCCTGTGCTAACCCCCTGCATGGGTGGGAACCTTTCTCTAAACCACGGTGCTCAAAGCGCCGTCCAACACGTCCTTGAACACTTCCAGGGATGGGTCATCCACCACTTCTCTGGGCAATCTGTGCCAGTGCCTCACCACCCTCACAGTACAGGATTTTCTCGTAATATCTAATATATAATCGAAACCTACTCTCTTACAGTCTCAATCCATTCCCCCTTGTCCTGTCACTAAATGCTCCTGTAAAAAGTCCGTTTCTGTCTTGTAGGCTCCTTTGTGGTATTGGAAGGCTTAAATGCTTATCAGTTTATCCCTTTGGTAAATGAAAATATATGCAAGCATGCAGATTCTGATGGAAATAAAAGAGAAAATAATAAGAGAGCAGTGTGGAGGAGTGAACAGAGAAACCAGAGGAAATGGACATAGTTCTGCTGGAATTGTGTCTGACCCCTGCTCAGTTTACAGATCAGAGGAGTGAATAAGGAAAATTACAATTTCACCCTATTTGTGATGGCTGTGAGAGTTTGTATTTTCACAGTGTAAGCGGGTTTGTTCAAATATTAAAAAAAAACAACAAGCATGGTAGTAAGCAAGATAATCCTGTAGATAGACGAAATTGCTGTTCAGTCAGCACACAAACCACTCCTGCCTCTGTTCCCATTGCTTTATCAAGCAGCAGTCAAGTGAAATTAAGATTCTGGCAGCTCTGTAGCACTTGCTCATCCTCTGTGGGGCAGAGACACGAACTGGAGTCATGGCAATTTCCTCTGCTTGCTGTTGTCATTTCAGGGAGAAGCTCAGGCACAGACACAGGGAGTATTTACAGCAGAGATTCACACTCCTCTTTGCTCCATGCCACCCATGATGATCTTGTATACAAAAGGAAAGAAGGGTAAGACGGCAATGAAGGAGACGTGAGGTACAATACGTGGACTGCCCTGCTATAAATCATTGGACAAAATGGAATCTTTTGCAGATTCCAAATCTTAAGTTGGCCATGACATTCTTTTCCCTGAATTTCCTGCACGACATCAGTGACAAATGATACGCCTTCCTTGTGCCCATAATTCTTATTATGAACACTGCACACAGAACTAAGTTACATGGAAAATTCTTCAGGGCCCCAGAGAGCTGCCTATCCCAGCATGGCCAGCTGGCCTTTGCCAAGGTAAAGTCAGTCTGGAAAAGCTGATAAACTCAGTGCTTGGTTGTGTTCTTCACTAGCCAAGAGCTCTTCACTATCAGAGCTTCTTCTAACAGGTTTCCCTCAAAGGCTGTGTCTACCTTTGGTCTTTGTGCTGAACTCTTGAGTTCCTTTCCACTGGACACTTGATCCAGATGGAGATTTTTTAATGGGATTTTTTCTGATTAATTGAATCCTTCACATTTTGGTTGCACTCAGGTTTTCCACAACTGACAATCATTTTACACCCCTTTACTTTTACATGGAGCGTAACTATATGACACAAATTGGAGATAATAGTAAAAATATTTGTCTGTTTTAAAACATTTTGCAACTTCAAAGCCACAGCATTGACAGTCTGAACTGTGCTGCTTTTCACCTCACTGGCAGCTGTCAGTCCAGCTGAGCCTGTCATAGATCTGTGCAGGAGATAGGGAAATTGTTCTTAGGCTCCTTCTTCTAGGGCCGAAGGGATGGGAACTGGTTTTACAAGCCCAGTTGCCCTTTATCAGCAGCTTTGGAAGCTAAACTTGCAGCTTTTTGTGTCTCTCAAAAGTGCTGCTCTGATGTATGAAGAGTTCACAGGAGCCTACACTGGACGAAAATTTAGAGACAAACAAATTCCTTGCTTCTTTCCATGTTCTCACTAGGTCCTTTTTTGCTCTCACCCTGATGGACAAATGCAAAGAGGTGTAGGTCTTGTGCAACGTAGCAAAGGGTTTTAGGAAAAAAATTCATGTACTGCAACCTTCGAGGAAGCACAAGAACACAGGTATGTGAAACCCAGCTCTCTTTCTGAGAATGCATATCCTGCCTGCCTCCGTTGTAGCTTTCAGAGGCAAAAATCTATCTTAGCTCAGTGTTCCTCTTCTGTACCCTGAAGTGGGTAATAGGAAGACAAATAGTTGTTTTGGCCTCTCCATCCATGAGTGTTGCCTCCATGCAGCTTTCAGTCAGAATGCTTTTGCACGTTTTTTCCTAGCTCCATCACATGAGAAGCATCTGATATGAGAGTAAGTTAACAGGCTCTTTGAGCAAAGCCTCGCTCTGTATCATATGGACATCAAAAATATTTCTGGGCTTTTTTCTTGTGGGTTTTTTTTTTTTTTAACAGATCTGTGCAGTCATTTCCTTAAAGGATCTCTCACAGATAATGCAGAATATGCTCATTTCCAGGGAAATCATGTGCCCAGCTGCATCACAGCTTCATGACTTGGGATGTCAGTGTCTCTTGCCAGGCTAGTGGTTGTGCTGAAGTTGATGGGGACATTCTCTGGGATTGCCCCTAATGTGTCCCATTTTGGTACTGAGATGTTTATGGCAGGAAATCTCAGGGATGCTTTGGTCATAAACTGTTGCAGTCCTCCAAGTATGTCCAAGGAATTGTGACTGTTTTATTTCAGGAGATGTAAATAATATCCAGAAACAGGACTACTGACACAAATCTAAACAGAGATGCTCCTTTGGCTTTTGAATGGGAACAGACATGACACCATCTGTCAAAATAACATTAAAACCTCTTGTGCTTGCACAGAAGATATGAATAGGGTCAGGCCCAGCACATTGGAGTTCTGTTCTGGCATAGATAGCACTTTCCAGGAGTCTTGCTCAGTTTATTCCACTCTGTAGATCTGCAGTCCCTCAAGGAAAGGTCATTACTGAATACCAAAGCAAACATTTTTCTCATAACTGGAGGAGATCTCATTCATGAGAGGGTTTAGCAAGCAGCCAGGGCTCATGACGGAGTGCCACCTGTGGGCAGGAATCACGTATTTGTGTCACACTTCTGTGTGGATTTTTAAAGAGTGTTCCCACATTGGTGTATCCCTGATGCCTCAGATGTAACCAGACAATTCAGATTTAAGCCCCAGTACTGAAGAGTGTGGTATATCCTTCTAAAACAGAGCTGAGTACAGATCCAAAGTCCCCTAGACTGTAGGCTATGGGTCTGACCCTTGGAAACTCAGCTTCATGCTAAGGGGACACTCCTAAGTTGTGTCATGAGTGTTCACTCAATACAAATTCCCCATGGTACTGAAAAGACCTGAGATCACGTCAAGGTCCATTCCTTCCAGGTCTACAGCATCACAGGAGTTGTGTAGATGGCTTCTTTCTAAAGGATATAGAATTGAGCTAAATATGGGCTTCTCTCAAAACAGACCAGGCCACAGTGGTGGGAAGGGAACAGGAATTAAATCCGGTGAAGTGTGCAGTCACAAAGCAGTCAGTGATGCATCCAAGGCAATGGAATTCCTCCAAAATCTTGCTTTTAAGCACAGGTCCTTGGCAGGCCCATCATGCAGGAGCAGGATTGCCCCAGTGGGAGTGCCCAGTGCCTGGCTTGGGGCAGAGCCCCTGCTGCCATGGGGCCCTCCGGACCAGTCTTTCTCAGACAGATTCTCCTGCCTCTTTATGTACAAGTTTTGCACAGTTTTGCTAAAGGATGAAATTTCCCTTTAGGAGACAAATGCACCTCTGACAAGCAGCATTATGCCTTTAAGGTTGTTGGTGTCTCTTTGGCTTTTCAGATGTTGGGACAAATCCTTCAGGCAACCCCAGGCTCCAAGCAATCATCAGACCTCTTCATGTGACTTGGAAAAGTGTGAGTTAACACTGCTCTGCTCTGTTTGAAGTCAATTACTTTAACTGAAATGAGGTCTGTCCTGGGAAAAAGGAAAGAAAATGTCTAACATCTTTTTAAAATGCACATGAAAAGAAAAAAACTACAAAGAGAATAAAAGTTCCTCATTAAGTTGCCCATAACTACTCAGATGAACTGTATAATTGACCGGAACCTGTTCCTGGCCATGGTGAGGGGAACATGAGTAAGGAATGTGAATTATACATCCACATTCAAATAAATCCTTGCCAGTTTCACTGGAAGGAGATTCCCCCTGCACAAGCTGTGAAGGAGCGTCTGGCTGTGCCCGCTAGGGGACAGAGCTCTGCCGCGTACATCCATCCCTCTGCTCGGGAACGGCATGAGCCCCGACATCTGCAGCTCCAGCCTTGGGACTCTCTGGGATAAGCCTTTCAGAGAATTTTTATGGTAATCAGATTCCCTGCGAAATACATTCTCTGCTCATATAGCCCTCTCTGGACAATGTATGTGTGAAATGACTCGTGCTGCGAAACTCCTGACGCTACCAGAATGATTGATTTGAAGCCGCGTTGTTTGCTGGATTCCACCTCGCTGGTCAGGACTCGGACTGAGCCCAGCTGGTCTCTGCTGGCACAGTTGTATCATGAGCTGTGATCCCACTGCTAGAGCTACAACTGTGGCAGCAATGGCAAGAAAACTGAGAAAATATAGGCAAAATCGTGTTTTTCACTTCCCCAAGGGGCAAGGGGGAAAGTGGTGTATTTTGATTTTTGTTTAAAAAAGGTGCAAGGTTTAGTTGCTTTCTGTTTCTGAACTTCATTCATGTACTCACGTTAAACAGCAGTTTTCCCAAGTCCATTGTCATAGCTCTGCAAGTTTTTCTGCACAGAGGCACTTAGAATAGTTTATCTTAGTAACTTTTAAAGTAAATTAAATGAGTTTGTTTTAAACGCCTTACCCTCCAGCAGGAGTGGCAATTCCTAAAATAGCTTTTACTGGCATTTAGTTTATTTAACTTTGCATTAGCGCCATTTAATCAAGCCTTAAATTAGGTTTTGAATGAACCTAGTTAAACTGGATCAAGCTAGTTTGATTCTCAATTATTCAGTAACTGAAGAGTTTATTACATATTAAGATAAATTAAATAAGAGAGTTTATACAGGGATTTTTCTGCTGATCAAATGAAGCAGGTTAAAGGCAAATCTACAGTTAAACCACAGTTAAACTGTGGGTCTTCAAAACCTTGAGGCTTCTTTTCCTCTTGTACAATGAAACTGTAAGTTGAAAAAAAAGCCCAAAGTATTTTATATATCAAAGACATTCAAGCATAGATCTCAAATTAAGGAAAAAACAGTAACTAGTACCTCCTCATCTTCTTCTTTATGACTTTCCTCCTCTTGTCCACATCTGATAAGCATCAATTACTTAAAGAAAAACTTCAGAAGTTAATTATTTTAAAATTCTGTTAGCTATTGTACTTTGCTGATGAATAATACTTCTCATCTGTAACTTCTTGTAAGCACAGTTAAGTACACCTCTATTGCCATTCCATTGCCATATTTCATCTAAATCACCTTGGTGTTCCCATACATCTCCCAGATGTTTCCACATAACAATAATATGTGTTTCCAGGGCAACAAAACTTTGCAGGCAGTATGGGAGACACTCATCCTTCGTCAAAAACTGTTCTTCATGAAACACAGTCATGCTGCAGCTCTCACAAACAGCCAGAGTTGATTGTTGGGGCTGGATAAACTCTATTATTTGTTGCTGACTGTGTTTGTCTCCTAAAGCCTGTGTAGAGCCTGGAGATCATTATATGTATATATTTGTATAGCTGCTATTTAACAGCTCACAAAATAACCTGTAATAGTCAAGGAGAGAGAAATGAAAGAACATCGCAGAGATCTGACACTGTCAAGGTGAAGTTAACCTGTCCAAAAGTCATTATTCAATAGACAAGTTACAGAGGAAAGGACATTGCAAATGAATAAATATAACAAAGATTCATTTGAATGCAGGCTACAGGTTTTCCAAAATGTCTGTGGTATCTGTGGGGGTGTATTGGTTTTTTCCTAAGTCCACATGAGGAATGGGATATTTGCACAAGTAGAAACAGTGTGGGCCTAATATATGGAAGCTGGGAAAATAGCAGAAAAGAGAATGCACTGTGGTTGAGCCAAAGTGAAAACCTGAGCAAAAGGAGGTGTGGCACCAGAATTTGGACTGGTGCTCAGTGATGCAGTCTGATTTCCCTGACATTTCCAATTGCAAAGTGGCCCTGAGAAAATCTAGATCTGCATGAGGCAGTCAGTTTGGTTTCCTCTTGGTTCAGTCAGGAGCTTTTCTGTGCTTCAACTCCTTGCTAAAAAACACCACTCTGTGGACACGTTGCCCAAAAGTTACCAAGCAGCTCAACTCCAGCGTCTGTGCTGTCACTGAAGGCAGCATAAAACTCAGTAAGACAGAGCGTGGGTGCATTGCTGCCAGGGGAGCTGCAATACCCCTACCCAAAAGAAAAAATGACAGTTCTTCGTGGCATGTAGGGAAGATGCACTTTCCTCAAATACCCTATGAACTCAGATGAGTTTACTCATACAAATGTCAAGAAAAAGCAAATGCAACTCCATAGATACCTCCATGTTATTTGTGGACAGCTTGTATTCCAAAGTGAATACAAAAGCTGTGATAAGTAACATCCAAATCAGATACATTATTTAAGAAGGACATTCCTTCACTATAATTTAGAAAAGGAAATATTAATAGAGGTAACTTTCTGTATGAGCTAGAGTGGCATTTAAGAGACCAACATTTCCCATGTATTCATCTCAAATGCTGAATCTGAGACACCTTGGAGCTTGTTTTTATAAGCGCTGAGCAGACAGTAGTCCAGACTTGTGCAAGTCATGAGGTTCATGAAGGTCATGAGGTTCATGAAAGTCATGGCATTCATTAAGGAAACAAGACTGGTTTCCTTTTAGACATGCAGAAATCAAGCCACCAAAAATCCATTTTTAGAATATTGGTCTTGACCTTTCCCTGCCTTGGTTTTCCCATCTGCGTGGGAAAGACGATAATCCCCCGAGTGAGAAGTGCCTCGAGGCAGCCCCTCCAGGGAGGGAGGGAGTAGGAAAGTGCTGTGTTGTTCATGGAGATGAGCAATGCCCGCTGTACTGCACACAATGCCAGCACTTAGATCATTTCTCACCCACCTCTGCTTTCCTCCCTAATCTGCATTTCTGTCTCCTGTGTCTTTCTCAGAGCTTTTCACACCCCTGTTTATTGCAACATGTGTACGGGAGGTTCCACAACAACATGATATTCATTTAGTTCTTCCACCCAGCACAGCTATATTAGAAACCCCTTAAAACATTTCACCTCTAAAAGTAATTTTTTGTCTCAGACAGCCACTGTGACACTTCTCATAAACTCAACGCCTACTCTGCTTATTCAGGGAAGATTCCTTGTGAGTGCTGAATCAAGTCTAGCCCTCAGATCCCAAGCTGCAGTTAAAACAACCAGTGCCACAGCAGATGCACTCAGCAGGTGATGGCAGAGGAATGAGTGCTCCTAGACCTTGACATGATGAACTCGTTCCTGCTGTAGAGGTTCTGTCTGACCACAGAACCTCTGTTGACTCTAATCCCAGTGCTGAGCTAATATGTGTAATGGCTTCTGAAGAGCTACCTTGTGCACACGAAGGGAATCAGCACTTCTGAGAGCCTTTAACCACCAGAACCAGAGTAGCTTTGCTGCAGAAAGGGTGGAAGTTGGAGATTTGAGCAGCAAGGAAAGAAGAGCTTCTGGCTTGGGCACTGATTTAGAATGCTCATAGTCTAGGCTGGTTTCCCAATTCCTGCACAGACATATTAAATATTCATAGAGATAAGGACTGTTCTGACACCTGACTTGGAGAGTAAACTCTTGGGCAGAGAGACTCCTGCATGTTATATACACGTGTTTTTCACTTATGTTTATGAGGTTCTGACTCATAGAGTAATTTGAATAAATTTTCAGTTGGGTAGATGAGCCAAATAAATCAGAGTTGGACTGAAATTGATTTGAACTGATCCATAGTAGAGATATATGGCTTTTATTTGCATTCACAAGAAAAACTGTAAAATATTGCTCTGGTTTGTGGAACATGTTTTACTCAACCCAAAATGAAATCCTTCCTTCTTATAGTGAAAAAAAAGTCAAATAGTAGATTAACATCATAAAATAGCTGATGGTCGTGGCCACCTCTTCTGCAAACACAAGCGCTCCTGTAGGCAGTGTAAAACCCACATCTGAAAGGATGTGACCCACATCTCTCATTTCTCACAGAAGCATCTTCTCAAAGCTGTTTTACATCCACCAGATTAAGTCAAATGGAGGAACTCTGTCTAATGTTGTCATCTCTTTTGATCTTATTGTGAAGTCAATACATTTCTGACATGCTGAAATAGTTCCTTTCTATGTTAACAACATACTTTTTGGTTCAGCCAAACTATGCTGGAAAGTTGATGGACACCTAATCACTCTAAGCATGTGCCGAAAGAGGTCAGTTGTCAGCATCTCTTACTACTGTTTGTGGTTTATTTGAACTATTCAATGGACTCCTATAAATAGGATATAATCTCCCATTGAAATCTATAGGGAGTGGAAAAAATATACAAATGATACCAACCTCCTGTGTACTTTTATAGAAGGACTTGCAGTGATCAGAGGCTTTTTGCCGTAAAATAGTTCTTGTGAAGTCTGAAACAAGCAGAAGTTGACTCGTGGAAGAAAAATTGAATCATAAAGAATTGCTACTTAAACATACACAGCAATGAACCCAAACACCTTCATTAGTGTCTGCAAATTGTCAAATTGACTCTAACCACCATATGAGCTGACCAATCCTCACTGACGGAGAAAGAAGAGCTAAAAAGAGAAAGAAAGAATGGCAGATAGGACAAAGAATTGATAATACAAAAACTTTTCAGTTTACTGCCTTCAAAAGTAAGACTTTTATGGAGTTCTGCAGTCCAGTTTATGCCAGATGTTCTGGGAAAACACATCAAACTTTTGAATATGGATCATGGTGCAACATGGAATTCATGAAAACAAATACCTGCAAGGCTGCATTGCCCATCTCATTCCAGAAAGCAATGAATCTTTATTTATCTTTTCCTAATGTTCTTCTGTGCTTCCTTGTCCTCTTGTCATCCTACTTCAGGGTCTGTCCTGCCAGATGCTGAGCTCACCATGGTGCTCGTGCTGCCAAGAGCTGAGTGCCCTTGAAGCCATTGTTCACCCGAGTTTTGTCACAGGATCTCTGTTTTCCTTAGTTTCTGAAGTTTCCTGCTGGCCAGCAGTATTATGTGGTGATACACAATAATAGGAGCTGTTCTCCAGAAGGAGAGAGAGAAAGAGGAGGAAGAGAAGGAAGGAAGAAGGAAAGATGGGGGAAATGGGAGGAAGAATGGTGAGGGGCAACAAAGGGAGGGAAGGAGTGGAAAGGGAATTGCTTCCTGAACAGTTCTTGTTCTGGCAAATCCCAGAGCCCCTGATGGATGCCAGTGTTGAGCATTCAGCAGTCACTGAGCACTGGACTGTGTCATTTCCAGTGTGCCATAAAACCATGGAGATAGCAAGGACAGTGTGTGACTCCTGCAGGACAGCTGTGCAGCTTTGCCACCTGCAATGCTGTCATTACACACCAATGTAATGTAGGATGGACAGGAAAACTCCAAACCTGTTCCTTGCACTCTCCCCTAGTCTGACCTGAGGGGAGGAAGGAGAGTTGACTCACCAGGAAATATGAGTGATATGTTTTATGGGAATGGCCTTTGCTGCTGGTGCAGCTCCTGGATTAGCCACGTGCTGCCCTTTTTCTGGGTTTTGCTGAGCACACCGCTAGTGCCTGGGGCCTTTGGCTTCCCTGGGCTGGGACAAACCTGAAAGCAGCCCCTCAGGGTGTAGAGACTGGAGAGACAGGACAAGTCAACTAGAAAAGAGTTACTATTGTGTGGTGAAGTATCAGATGGAATTGGACACCAACCAGGGTCTGTCTGCGGAGTCGTGCTGATAAGGGATCATTCTCCTCCACAGAAGCTGCTCCTACCACAGGCTGAGTGTCTGGACTTCTCCTCAGGCAGCCTTCCTTCCAACCTGGGTCTGGTGAGTGTGCATCAGGTACTGTTTTTTACACCACTTATGGGTTTGTGGCAGGTGATGTAATCTCTCTTGAAATAGGGGCTATAATAGAAGAGTACCAAAAAAATGCAGAGGAGACAAGTTAGTTGTCATCATTTCCAAACCAAGAAAGACAAAGCTATGATAACTAAGCATTTGATTCAAAAAAAGACGAAGGTGGAGATTAAAAAGGCATCATAGGGGCATTTTAAGTCTAAAGTTGAGGCTGAACAAAATGTTACGTTGTGTACGTCTGTCTCTGGTAAACCTGGTCGATGAAATCTCTTAACAACTGTTAAGTCATAACTCTCCTTGTGCTTTTGTCATTTGGGAGCAGAGAAGTGTAGAATTTTCCAAAATATCAAAATTGATGTAGAAACACAAATATTGGTTGTTTTGAGCCACTTCAGTGTGGAATGACTTTGTAGGTACTAACATGATGTAGGTACTAACTGACATCTATCTTGTCAACCAGCAGATGCCACAAGAAAATATAAATTTTTGGTACAGCAAGATATGGATCAAGTACAAAAAAAGCAGCACAATATGATGACACTATCTTTCCACTTCCTGGGCTTAGAGTAATCAGAAATAACCAAAACCTATTTTTTTTCAGTATTTCTGCTGCTGAGAAATACTGCGTCAAGATTTGCTGAAAATAACCAGAGAGACAAAATCAGGACATTCCCTATCACCCTCATGTCCTACCTTGTAAAGTCTTACTGTGTATGTACCTGCATCTGTCCTACCAGGCATCCTGAGAGTTATTTCATGTGCAAAGGGACTGATGTACCTTGCCAAAAGCAGAATCTGCTGCTGCTACTGCTTGAAGTTTGTCAGATGAGAGAGATACTGGAGAATCCCCTTCCATTTTGCTGAATCCATGAAGATTAGGCTGAACATTTGCATGGACTCAGTGTCAAATATTTGCAGAAGTCCTCTCCTTCCCAGCACTTTATTTTTGAAGAATCTTTCAGTAACTATTATGCAATTTCCAGCATCACCCCACCAAACTGATTGGAACTAATTGTTTCCAATAAGTGTCCACAGTTTCTTCAGGAAGAAGAGGGATGAAAAGCTTTGCCAGAGCTCTCCTCAAAAAAATTAGCATCTATGCCCATGGCCCAGGGTTGATCTGGCAAAACTTGATCAGCTTTTTCTTCTAGTAGAAGTGTAAAAGGAGCAGCAGCAGTGGCAGCTATTCTATCACATACTGGAGGGATAAGAGAAGTTGAGACTGCCAACTCAACTGTCTTGTCTGGAGCAGAAACTCGAGATGATTTTGAGGAAGAAGGCTCCATTTTCAATCTGTTTTCTCGGTTTTACTAAAATCTCCAGCTGTGGCCCTTTACCTGACCAGCCAGGCTTTGTCCTGCTAGACAAGATGCAAGATGAAAAGAGTGGTGCCAGCTGCCTGGGGAGCCCAACTGACAGTTCTCAAATGTCACCACAACACCCGTGGTCACATCACAGCGTGGCCTCTGTCTTTTGGCAAAATGAAGCAGAGGCAGAAGAAGTTGCTAAATCACAGTGGTTGATTTTCATTTATAAAGCTGCAGATGTTTTGAGCCAAGGGTCAGGAAGTAAATAAAGCTGTGTTTGCATTTCGTAAGTCCTGAAAGGTCAGTGCTGCATCCAATTGCCTCTGGGAGTTGGTCCCCTAGGAGGAAGAGGGAAAGTGTTAGGAGTAGCAGTGTCTCAAACTTGAACTTTTTCAGCTGGGCACCTTTCACCCAGAAATGTTTGAACACTTTTTGTTCTTGAGGTGAAACTCCTGCTTCACTGCCTGGGCAAAGCAGCAGGGCTGGGGCTGCCGCCACTGCCCCAGTGCTGTGCTTGTTGGGCTGCATCTCCTCTAGGCATGACTTCCCCTTCTCCATGTGACACCCTGACTGGCACCTCCTGGCCTGCTTCCTTTACCTGTGAGTTCTCCAGCTAAAAGAAATTATGCTAAAAGAAGACAGAAATCTGTTTTCTGTGTCTCTCCATTTCTTCTGTCGAATGACCCAGCTCTGTGGTTTCATTAGCACTGCTTCAGGTACTGAGATGATGCTCTTAACTTTCAGCAGTGTCTCAGTGGCTGCTCCATAGGATGAACTGTAAATAAAAGGTTACCTAAGTACATTTTCAAAATGAGATAAACGGGAGCTACTCATTCCTGCCCTTTCTTGGGTTGGTTTCCTATGCTTTTATTTGATATTTACCCTTCAGGTAAATCAAAAAATCAGTGATGCTTCACCAAGCTTTTAGATTCAACCCTCTCAGCAAGACTGTATGTCTTCCAGTGAAGGAAAAATTTGATTGAGTGCCTGTAGGAGTCAGTGATTCTCTTCCCTTCAGCATTTGGGTCCGACTTCATCAGTTTTATGAAACACTAACAGCAGTGTGAGGACAATGAATGTAGCTCAAGAAATACTAGAATATTACGGGCAGAGCTGATAGAAGCTGGGAGTTTGGGCAGAGCAAGAAGGGTCTCCTTGAGCTGCCTGAGCATCATGGAAGGCCTGGCACACAGAGCAAATTGTCTGGACTTTGCTGCTCACCTGCACGGAGAGGAGATGATGGAAAACAAAGGCTCTCCGTGCAGGCTGAGAAACTGCACCAGGGCCAAGCTGAGCTAAGGAAGCTGCAGATAAAATACTACAACAAGAGCTCAGACAGTGACTGTGTCAAGGAACTCATTGGACAAGTGCAAGTAATCTACCCAGCGTGCTGGCTTCACTGAAATCATCATGCAAACATAACCATGAGGAAACAGGAATGAGAATAAAGGCTTTAGCTATTTTTAGCTATTTACCTCTGTCCTTCTCTATAAATATAAGAGCCAAGGCCATCAATGCAGTCCCAAGATCCCAGGGTGGTCCTTTCTTGTGGGGAAGAAAGCCCTTATTGCTTTCTCTGCCGCTGCTTCCCTGCACTGTGTGGGACATCACTGGTGCCCTCTGTTTTCTGGCTTGTGCCATGGGCAGGACTGGCCTCACCACTGCCAAATGCTTGGAGCTCTTCTATCTGCCGAGAGTTACCTATTCATTCATCCTGTTTACATTGAATCAGCTTGTTAAAAGAAAGGCTGGGCCAGTGTGCTTACCTTAAATGTGGATGGAAAAAATTATATCTACCCAGTGGAAACTGATTTGAATTCAAGCAGATTATTTAGCACCTTGTATGTAAATCCTTGCTTTCAGTCTTTGAATAGTACAAGTGAAAATAGGAAATGTGGAAATAAGTACTTAGTCAGAGAGCAGAAAGGATTTTGAACTGAATTCTGGAAGAGAGAATTTGATAAGTTTTTGTCCCAGAGACAGATGAATTTCTGATTTAGGTGTGCAGTGTAAGACTTGATCAGTAGCCTATTCAAATCAGGAGATATTTTTCTTTCGACATAAGAGGGTAACATGTGCAGACTATAATTTCTGTTTACAGCTACAGTTGTTCGCCTTTTGGGGATTTTTATTGGATTATCTAAGTGACAGAGAAAGAGCCAAAACTTATTTCAGGTGGGATGTAATCTACTTTATGTGAGTCTTCCCAGGGATTGATCTGGTTTATTATTCTGAAATTATCCTGATTATTTCAAATGTAGGCAAAATTAATTAAAGGCTTTCAAACCCCACTGATACTCAGAATTGCTGCAATAATTTTGCACTTACTGATGAAAGAGCTTCCATAATTTTAAATGCTTAAGCATATTAACATAAAATATTTGACTGTAATCTCCTCCTTCAGTAATGATTTGGAAAACTGAGTGCTGTAGCAGCTATTCCAGATCCATTTGCCTGCAACACAGCTAATGTCTCAATTAAACTAAATCGACCAAAACTCATCAACATTTATGCTCACAAGTGTGTTATGCACACTTTGAAATGTTTGAAAATGAAAATGAAATTTATTCCAAAACCGACTCATCAAGACTACCTTCCCAGAGAGATTTTATCACTGAGAGCAGGTTAGACCAGGTGTGGGCTTTTTAAACCAGTACTTTATCTGAGACAGAACTTGACAAACCCCCTGAAGTTTTTAGATAATTCAAGGCCCAACCTTCCCTTTTTTACAACTTACTGTACCAGGCAAACAATACCATTCACCCCAAGCTTGAGGGAAAAAAACCCCCTCTGAGAATCATTTAAGCATTAAGAATGGGAGAGCATAATTTTGAGGGAGAAAAAGATGAGTGTTGCTAATCAGGATTTTAACAGAAAATGAAGTGCAGTGCTGACTTCAGGCATTATCTATCTCTGGTAAACCTGGTGGATGACATCTCTGAACGACTGCCAGGCAAATTTCATCAACAGAAAATTGTCCTGCACTCTTCCTGCAAGGATCATCATCATTTTTCTGGGTGTCCAAAAGCTGAGACACATTTTATTTCCACGTAAATGCAATTGAAATGTGTGTTCATATTGACAGCTTGCATCTGAGGAACTCCGACCTCCTTCCACCCATCCATCTTCCATCTGAAATGAAAATCTATTTGTTCAATTACCTTAGGACACAGAAGCTGCCCCAGCACTACTTTTTCTCTGAGGGAAAAGGGATGAAACCCTGTTTTATCAGGGCTGTAAGGACTGCCCTGCTCCTTGCAGTATAATTTTCTTGGATGCATTGCAGCTGTAGGTGCTACTAAGTGTCTTGCCATGGAAGTCAAAGTTTTCCATCAGAGAGCAAAAAACTGAGAATATGGGAAAACTGAGGCAAGGAGTGTTACATTTCTGTGGAGAGACTCAGCTGGCCACCAGCCAGCAAAGCCATCACTGCAGCTGTTTAGTTAAAAAAAAAAAGAGAGAGAAATGTAATATTTGATGACAATCTAATGTCAAAGTCCATGACATCACCTGCCTCCAGCTGCTGATTAATCATGTGAAAGAAATCAGTTTGGACATGGAAGAGTGTGAATCTAACTACTGGCACAAATAACTGTATTCAGAAAGGAATGAGGAGGAAAGAACTTAGCAAGTGTTTGGTCAAACAATTTATTTTAGAACAGCCCCGACCCCCAATTCTCTCTGTTCCTGTAAAATTTGCTACTAAATCCTCATGGTCTGATTGCACTCCTTTAAGATGCAGTCTTTTGACTTCCATGGAATTATTACAGGTTTCTCTACTGTAGAGCAGAACTGTCCATGAGCTTGATGGACTGGAGGTGAGAAAATGGCATGGAGGGAACATTAAAACACTGACAATTTAGAAGTCAATGAGGATGAGCAGAGAAAGAGTCACTGGTGTGTGTCTCAAGAATTTTGGGAAGGCCTCGTAGGCCTCTTACCACTTCCAGTAATGTGGGCATTTTGTCTCTCATTCTCCTTAGCTCAGCTTTCAGAAGTGCTCCTGAAAGTTCACAGAACTTGTGTATACTTGTCACTTTCCACTCAAGTGGATTTTCCTGGGAGAGGATGGAAATGTGACAGTGCAGGTACTTCAGGGCTTTCAAGTTAGGAGTTGGGAAGTATAAGAGGCCATGTAAAAATCTCTGTAGGTAAGATCACTGTTTAGGCAGTAAATCTGATGGCTGGCCTTTTGTTAGTTGTTAGAGCTCATGTCCTCCTCTCTGGTGGTCTCGAGAGTTCAAAGGAAAGCCTTCTGCAGCAAAATGGAAGCTGATTTGTAGAGGACTGGAGTTTCACCTGTTATTCTGAAGTCCCTTCCAGTGTTCCTCCAGCAACTATAATGGAATGATATCCAGGGGAGAGCTGGGCCCAGCTTGTTGAGCAGGGCAGTGATGATCAGCTCCATTCTGTACTCCATTCCATTACTGCTGCACCACTTTCTAGATTGCTAAGGCAGCCTCCAGCTATGTTCTTGGAGGTTTCAAGTCTGAGTACACTCATGTGAGGTTTCCTCCAAAACAGGGGCCCTGCCTAACTGAACAGCCTCACATAGGATCTGTTCCTGCAAAGAATCCAACTTTCCATTTGTCTAACTTCAAAGTCTGTTCCATCCACTGCAATAAATCTCAGCCTGCTCCATTTTCCTCTTCATCTCTCTTTGAAACAATTGAAATGGTAGATCATTCCCTGATGACCACTGTTGCTGGTGACGCAAATGTCACCTCACTGGATCCTGTAAGTCTTGTTCAGCCCCATCCATCATCTTAACAGGGAAGAAGAGATGTTAGGCAAATTGTCTCTTAATGAAAGATAGGGCTGTAAAAAAGGAAAATATTTCATCGTTTCAACATTTTGTTCCTTTTAGGAAATGCCACATATGTAAAACAGAAGGAAACAAAGTGGTTGGGGGTTTTTTGTTGTGTTTCTCTGTTTGTTTGTTTTTAACATAAAACACTTGCAATCTAGTCCAAAAATGATCTTGAGAAGAGTTAAAGAAATTTGCTTGTGTAAGGAATGAAGTGAGAGTCTCTGCCAAGTGATGGGTGTTTCCAGGATACCGTGTCTCCTACCAGAAAGGGTTATTCCAAGGCATTTCTCTGGCAGCTTTTATTAATCTCCCTCTCTCTGAGCCAGAAGACAGGAAGATGTCAGACATCTGTGCTCTTGCACTGTTCCCGTTTTCCTATTCAGGACAAGGCTGTCCTCAGCCAGTGGGAGAGAACGTAAAGGAACTGGCAAAGCTCAAACATTTTGTCAAAGGGAGACACATTTGTAAAGTTAATCCTTAGTGCTCTGTCCGGGTGCTCTCTTCCTGCTCCTCATAAAACAGCCGTGAAAAAAAACAGTTTCAGTCTGTTCCCAGTGGAGAGAAGACCACGACATCTGCCAGCTTTTCCAGCGCCTCCAGCTGGGAGTGCAGGCTGTGTCCACAAAGGGTGAAGAGACATCAAAGAAGCCACCATCTCTGAGGGCAAAGCTGCCCACCTGGCACTGGAGCCAGCAGAGCCTCACCAGTCCTGTCTTACCCAGTCTGGAATGCTGCTGTCAAGGATTGTGGGAGAATCTGGTCCAGACATCAAGGGCTATGGGTTCTATAGGTGTGCCCAGAAAGGAGAAAAGCTAAGGATGGAAAAGGAGTGACGAACAAGCAGGAAGTAAACACAGCATCTCTGCTGAGGACCTGCAGGCCTCACATCTCTCCTCTTCTGTACTTGCTTTTGCATCCCATTCAGTTACTTAGGCAAATAGGTGAATTCTGGGAAGAAAAGACAAGCCAGCTGGAACTCTGTGGTGTCAGTCCCCATCCAGCAGGAAGTGGGGAGAAAATACGTAACATTTAGGAACGATTAATGCTGTGGTCTAGCTCCTCAGCCCCCATTCTGCAAGATAGGAAATGGATGGTTAATATCTGCCCTCTAGGCCAGTTCTTCATCTTCCCCAGCTGTAGCGTATTTTTAGTGTCCTAATTTCAAGCAGCCAGACCACAAAATATCTTTCACCTTTTGCAAAGGAAAAGAAGGATGGGGAACCCCTCTCTTGGAGCACAGAGAGTTGTGAAGAGTGGCAAACTTCCTGGTAGTGTGAGGGAGCATCCCAGCTCTTGACATCTGTCTTCTTGCTCAGGCACCTAAACATGGGCTTAAATTCTTCAATTTAGTTACACATAGGTGAAAACTCCAGCTTTAGTGTTGCCTGGGATTAGAGAGCTCATGGCAGTGGAGTGGGAAATGCCAATGATCCAAAACTCTGCAGTGGTGACTTAAAAATCTTAGACAAGTGCCCTCTTAGCAAAAAAATAACTCTGCCGATCCAGGAGCAACCTGGAAATTCCTGAGGGAGGAGGAAGGGCAGCACAATAGGGAGACTTGTCCTGGGCATACCAGCCAGGGGAGGTGGGAGCACAGCAAGGAAAACTATGCTGCATTGCTCAATTTGCTGCTCAAATCCAGAGTTGGGGAGGCAGCAGGGAGAGCAGTTCACAGCTCCAGGAGTCGATGTCTCCAGAGTGCTCCAAGAGTGGTTATCTCCAGAGCTGGGGCAAGGGGCAGCAGGGAGATAAGGTTCTGACTGGTGTTAGCTGGAGCTGGAGAAGCTGCTCTTGGTGCTATTAAAGTGCCCCCTTATTATGCCTGGGTATATTTGTGTGGATGGATGTAGGTATAGAAACTTGTGCCAGTTCTGAAAATATCCTGGGTGGAAATGTGTGCTGTTCTTTCCATAAGGACTTTACTTACCTCTAGCTGTTCAGAGGAAAAGCATGATCCAGCATGCAGATCTCAGTCTTTCTGGGAAAGATGTTCTTGCTTGAAGCAATTTTATGTGCAAGGACTGGTGTTCTCCAGTGACTGCTATAACACAGCTGCTTTTCAGGGTCAGGGTCTGCTGACCTTTGTGATTTGTTGCATAGCAATGAACAGTGCTGCATACAGAAAACAGCACAGATAATACTCTGCTGTCTGGCAACATCATTTAGGAATATTTCCGTAACTCTATTGCTTTAGATACTTAAAATTATGAAGAATCAACCTAGACCTGCTAGTTTATTTAACTGTGCTGCACTCTGTTCAAAGTTCAGCTTTTTTTCCTTTCACAGGCATAGGAACAAAGATAAACATCTGTCCATCATAGCAATATTATGGTAAATCCTTAAAATATATTATTATACCACAAGCAAAAATAGATTCCTGGAGAAAACCAAAATGCTTTCTTTTAAATTAAATGGCTACAGCTCAGTAGGAACTTTAAAATTATTAATCATGTCTTCTTCAGTGCGTCTCTCCCAGTTTTTCAAAACACAGATATCACTCATTGCAGAGTGGAAACTTGGACAGCATTTCTTGTGATTCCATGCTCATCTCATCCCTAAAAGGTGCAGTAGACTCTCACAGCCCCTTCATATACTACTGATTCCAAAAAAGTCTATGTGACACACACTGCTCACTTGGAAAACAGCTCGTCTTTTTCCTGCCGTAGTCATAGCTAACTCAAATAAATGCAAAGCTGCTCAATTATGGCTGTGTGGTCACAGTCTAGTGGAGTAACTGTGGCCCATGAAGAGGAAAACCTTCAGATAACAAAGCAGTATTTGAGTTCAAATTGTTTTATCCCCTCAGCCACAGACTTGGGTACAACTTTTAGTAGCCTCAAGCCCCATTAGGGAAGGATTCCCCTTTATGGTTTTAGTTTTACTGAACCTCAGTAAAACTCAACAATACTTATTTGACGTGCTCCTGCTGCCTGTAGTTTGATCTGTGCAAAAAAAAAAAAAGGAAACATTTATGCTGAATCATGGGTTAGTCCCCAAACATGCACATGTTTATATTCCTATTATCTGCAAATAGCAACTGTGAGCCAAAGTGCCCATGTAAAGCCCTGCTGCAGCACAGAGGACCACAGCTGGGACACACACCAACTGCAAAGCTGGGCTCTTCCCTGGAATCCAGAAAAAACAGGAAGGGTGGCTCTGAAACTGCTTGCCATACCCAGACATAAAACCAGGTTTTCACATCTTCACCCTGGGGAGTTTACTAGCTGAGGGAAAGGTACCACAGCCATATATGCATTGCATCAAGAGGAAATGTCATATCCTGTGCTTGTTCAAGAGTTCCTAAACATTTTTGCCTATAGTGTGTGTACATAACTCCTTGTTAGAGTAATGCACTGTGCATAACATTTTCCACACATCCATCTCAATCTCTTGAGCTCTGTAACAGTTCTCCAAAGTCCTGCTGCAAATCCTGAAGCCTCTGAGGCAAACTGATGTTCTTAGCTCAGTGCTAAAGCTCTGCATGTGTGCTGGGCATGGATGCATGGGATGTACGTATCCCTTCCTCCAAGGCCCCCAGGTGTGATTTAACCTTCAGGCAGGTCACAGACACAAAGTGCCCAGGAGACACAGGATGTCTCAGTCCATCCTGCCTGTTCTGCAGGTGGGCAATCTCCTCCTAGCTCAGGCCCCACGGTGCAGCAGGGGCAGAGCCCAGAATGGATCACTGAGATCTTTGGCTGCCTTTCCTGGCTGTGCTAAACCGCAGGTCTTGGTGCAGCACAGGGCGAGGTGCAGCCAGGAATGCGTGGAGGAGGCTCCCAGGGAACAAAACTGGTTCTTTTGTGCTCTGGGTGGATGTGCAAGCTCAGGCAGATGTAGGTGCAGTACACAGACTGCCCTAAATCACAGTGACTTGCTACAGGTGTCTTTGCAGAGCCCTGTGTTCTTGTTCCCTGAACAGGAGCTGGCACAGAGCATATTAACCAGTCACTGCTTAATTCTGCCATTATGTGTGTTCCTGTGGGATAGCGGGAAGGGAGAAAATGACTGGATAACCCAGCTCAGAGGTCACTGAGAGCTGGGGAAACCAGCTTCTTTCTGACCTTCTTCTGACACTGAAGGAAGGCAAAAGGACTGCTGCAAGATAAGCACCCAGAGGCCTTTTCTCAGGCCTCCATCTCCCCTGCCAGCCCAGACAGGGCAGATGTGTGCCTTGCCTGTGACAGCCACCTGCCTGAACAAAGACAATTCTCAGCACAGAATTCACTGTTGTGTTTTCACTTGTGCCTTAAAACATTAGCCAGATTTATTATCCATCATGCTGGCATGAACACAAAGTCAATCTGTTGACTGTAGAATTGCTCTGCATTTATCCATTTATTTCTGTATTTTACATAAGTCTAAGATTCAACTCACTGGTGAGGACATGCTGTCAGATACTCACTTCCACTGCAAGGGTGCTGACAGTCCTTCTGATGCTGGATGGGATGAACAGTGACAGTTCAGACAACTCATCTTTGAAATACAGGGAAGGTTGTCTTGCCCAACCATCCAAAACATGACAGGGAGTAATAATTTAAAAAATTAACCTTATCATAAAGGAAGAACGGAAGGAGGAGGGTACTTGGGGACTGTAGTTGTTTTTTTATTAAAGTGTTACGATTTTTTCTGTTTTGTTTTTACAGCTGGATTGATGCTAAGCAGATTGTGGTCTGTTCTAGCTTTATAATGCAGCCTACACCATATTAATTACGTGTATTCAAGGATTCAAGTGATTGCAATGACCAGTATCTCCCCTGCAAGTGTTCTCCCCTCTCCACAGAAGGAGGTATTTCTTCAGTACAGGATCTTGTTTCAGTAGGTGTTTTGGATTTGGTCTTTTTGCTTGCTAGTGTGGTTTGGATTGGGGAAGAGGTGGTTTTTCAATTCAGTGTATGTGGACCAGGACCTCAACTCCACAGGAAGAGGGTGTATAAAATATCAAAGGACAGTTCTACCTGTGCTTGAGAGGGTCACCAGCACTATACTGGTCTGCCAGGGCTCCCTGGGCCTTGGAGGGCTGTGCCTGGGAGCAGGCTCAGACAACACTCAAAGCAAAACGTTAGCAAAAGGCTGAAAGGAGTAAAACAGCCTTGGCTATACTGTCCATTTCTGCTATCCAGCAACTGCTTCCTGTGCAGCTGATCTCCCCTCCTGCCCCAACAGCCCTCTGATCTGGCTCCAGCGGGGCAGAGGGGCTCCTGCTCCCACTGCTAGCCAGACCTCCTGTTCCTCCCACTGGATCCCACACGGCAAGGCTGACCCATCACTCCTACAAAGAGCCACCTCCCTGCAGTGATCAGCAGCTGTGGCCCAGCTGAGCCACCCATGCTGCTCATGGGGCACTGCGAGCACATTTGGGACAACTATTTTTCAGTGAAACATGATAATTAACGTGTTTCCCTTCAAGAACACAGAGGTGCTGGGAGGCCAATTAACTTTGACAGCCGTGGTATTTCCTTCCCTAAATGCCTCTAGCCAGTGTGTCAGTGGAAGAGGCTGCACAGTTAGGACAGCTCCATGCCCTTCTCTAAGTGTCTGTCCTCATTTTAATTCAGACTAAATACATTCTGCAGTGGATATGTGCCCTTCCTAAGTGGAAGATCCTGTTCATTCACTGCCTTGAATAAGAACAAGACAAAAGTTGGCTGGATCAACTGTTTGCCCTAACCCAGCCTGTTTCAGTATCCTCAAGCACTGTAATGATTTTCTTTGGAAGCAGGAAGTATAAATTCAAATGAAGAACACCGCTTAAGGAGAAGCAAGATCTTTTAACACCCAACACTGGAGTTTTACTTGAAGAATGTACACTGAGAGAGTGAGAGTAGAACGATCTTTTTGTTCTCTTTGTACGGCACCTAAGGCAACACTGCCAAAGCCACAGAGAAGGCTCCTTACTACATCAAGTAACTATAGCAGTGCTAGTGCCCAGAGTCTCTGTCTGTGAAAGCAGCTTTTCTCTTTTCCTTGCTTCCATCCTTGTGCCTCGATTGGACAACAACCTGTATCATTTGTATTTTCCGTTTAGGCTAACCTCAAACACTTGGTTTCCACTTGATTGGAAACAAGTGTGCTGAAAGCTGTCTAATCTTTCTTCACTATACAATGTGGACTGCTGCCTGGCTCCCGTTTGGAAACAATTATTTCCCTCATGTACCTACTGGTTCTGAACGGTCAAAGACTTATCCCTAGACTTTCTCTTCCTCTTTGCACTTTTATTAGCCACTTCCTTTATAAATAGAACTTGTCATTGTATATAATGCCCATAGAACAGCTCTAGCTCTGTTGCTTGACAAAATTGCTGCCACGTTTTAAGGCCAGGTCTCCTTTACGGAGTTTTGTATCTGTAAATGTCCATAGCAAATTCACCACTCCTTTGTCCTGTTCTGATAGGATGAATTTTTGATGGTGTTTGAATTTGTCAGACTTTAAGAAAGGGTGGGACTTTAAGCACACCTTGTGGTTACAGTGGTGTAAATATTCTTCAATAACCCCAAAGAACGGTCAAAACATCCACACACAGATGTGCAGTAATGCTTCCAAGTCTTTGCAGATGCTACCAGCATAGCATAGTGCAGCTGTTTTAAAAAAGAACGTACCTGTTTATCTGCCTGTATTCCTGGATTCATTCTTTCTTTCAAATAGTCCTACTTTTCAACATGTGTATGCAGACATGAGGGAATGTGAGCAATAGATGACCAGAATCTGCAGAGGTAAGCTTATGCCATGAACAGTGCCATTATACTGAGCAGGGTCACTTTTCTCAGAGAGATTGATCTCATACTTTATTTCACGAAGACTAGCTCCCAACTAAGCGCAGACTGTGAGGAAACGAATTGGAGTGGAAAGAGTCTATAAATTTCTTTTCCTGCACTGAATTCAAAATAGCATTTCTCTTACTGGAAAAACAAACATAAGCTCATTTTGGGTGTCTCTGTCTGCCTGCCTGTGGGACTGGCAGTCCACACCTTCTGCCAATTCGGAGACCTCTCTGCCCCCGTTTCTGCTCTAGCGGTTATGTCTTAATTACAGAAAAGCTGATCTGCTGTGACATCAATTTCCCTCTCTAGGGGAAATTCCTAACTGTGAAATCCTAGCAGAGGCAAATTGCTGTTCTTTTTTCTTTTTTTTTTTTTTTCCTTTGGCCAGTCCAGACCAACCCCAAAACTGCCATCTGGGTTTGACCTTGACTACTGCTTTGAGAGTGAATCGGAGAGCCTGCTCTCCTAAAGTGCTGACGTACAGACAACTATTTCCAATGAGTTATCTTGATACAGAATTCAGGCTGTATCACAGCCAAGAGCCTGCTTCTCCTGCCAAGTAGGACCCAAGCCTGGGGGCTGCAGGAGCTGAGAAAGTGCTGCATCCCTCCGTGAATCAAAAAGGATAGACAAGTGTCCTGAACGAGTTAGTTGCAGCTCTGCCTAAACCTGGGGCAACATCACAGCAAGTCAATGTGCCACCGACTCTAGATCTAGAGAGATGTGCGGGTCATCTTACCTCCCTTGGGATGTGCTGACCCAAAGCCACACAACCTGGCAGAGATGGCTTTGCGCCAGCCTCGGGCTCGTGTGAATGACCAACACGCTGAGAAGCAGCAGGACTGAGCCGTGGTGCCTAGGGAAGGGGGCTGCCGGGGGAAATAGCTGGGTTAGTCGGTGCCTTCGAGCCGGGTGCGTGGGGAGGTGGGTGGCCTTTAGCTCCGCGTTGCTGGCGCTGCCGGCACCACCCTTTGCCTTGACCGCTGTGCCCTGAGGAGGACTCGAGCGGCCGGCAGCGCTGGGAGGCCGGGATGCGGAGGCGAGGCGGGGGATGCCCCCCCCGGGCGGGCGGTGCCGGGGCTGACCGGGGCTCTGCCGGGCCCCGCACCGCACGCAGCGGCCGCGGGTGGAAAATGCCTCGTGTGTCTTGAACCCACAGCCCGGCCGCCAAAGCACGGCGGCGGTGGT
>VZTZ01027693.1:76060-237354 GCA_013400955.1 Drymodes brunneopygia
CGCACTGAGGGCAGGCGCGGATCCCGACCCCAGGTAAGCGGCGGCGCTGGGGGGTCGCAGCGGCCCCTCTGCCGGGGGATCCCCGGCAGTCGCGCCGGGGGCGCGGTGCGGGGGCCAGCCGGGCCCCGGGGGCAGGAAGGGGCGAGCTGGAGGTGGGCAGAGGGCCAGGGTGCTGCCCCGGGGCCGAGCGGGCTGTCCCACACCCAAAGTCTGGCCGAGCACCTTGTGCCGCTTTCGTGCCCCAGCCACGGTGCTGGGAGCGTTGCTGTGCCGGGGATCCCTGCAAAGAGTGGCTGCCTGGGCTCTGTGGAGCCTCTCACTGCCTCCAAGCAGTGCCTGGAGGGATGGGAAGCTCTTTGGCCACACCGTCGGTTGGGACTGAGCTTCGACTTGTGGGCATTTACCTGCCAGGAGCCTCACAGAGGGACGCACAGGGATACCGCTGATAGCATCACACACCAGTGCTTCCAGAGGCATGCACACCCATAGCCAGAGTTAGCGCACTGTGTGTAAACAAGTCTGTACTCTCATGTGGGCAGTGTGTTTGTGCAGATCTCAGGGGTTCCCATGCTCCGGCATGGGATAGGGACTGCAACTCCAGTGGCACACGGAGCAAACAGAAGATGACGGAAGGCACGCTGAAGTGCACAGGGGCACATAGAGCCATCTACGAAAGCAGAGCCTCTCTCATGCTCATACACAGTCACACACTCGCCAGAACAAACAGCATTGCACATCTCTGCACGTGGGGTCTGGACTGTGACTTGCAGGCAGTTGCAGCGTTCAATGTCCAGGATGGAAGATGAGCACAGGGGAGGCACATTTAGTCAGGGCATTCATGAAGATGTGCAAAGCCGTGTAAGCACGTGTTAAGTTAGGGGACTAACCTGAGATGTGGCCCTATACCATAGAAAACTGCAAGCAGGGAGTCCTCCTGTGTATCATATAAGAGAAATTCATTCCTGAGACTTGGTCTTGCTATAGGTGACAGACTGGAGGGTGACAAATTTAAGTTGTTTGGAGATTTTATCTTCCTTTAGAAAATGTCAGAGTTCGGGACGAACACTTGAAAGCTGCCAATTTTCAGTTCACACCAGTTGACCATAATTCTCTTATTCTGTTGCGGGAATAGCTGCTGGCTGTGTGTCCCTGTCCCTTCGGACACTGCTGCTGCAGCTGTGTCAACCGGCAACCTGGAGAGGGGGCCGGGAAGAGGGGAAACAGCCCCAAACTTGACTTCCCCTTCACTCAGATCCTTCTGATGACCAGGCTGGCCCGTGTCCCCAGGGATGGCACACTGGGGATGCATGCAGGTGGGAGGGGCACGGAGGAAGGGAAGAAACTGGCACGCTGAGTGCCCAGCTGGATGGTGAGCTAAGGGAGGGCACAGAACTACTCTCACTGCTTTTCTCTCCTCAGCTGTCCCGTTTTATGGAGCTGCGGGCCAGGGCCAGCCCAGCTCCCGTTTTTCCTGCTGGCGATGCTGCTGGTCCCGTCGTGGAGAGACCCTGGGCAGCCCCGCAGAGCCTGAGTGCCGAGGCGGCAGTGGCGACGGCCCCCGTGTGCTCCCCGGCTGACTACTATGGCCGTGTACTGCTATGCGCTCAATAGCTTGGTGATGATGAATAGCAACAGCGAGGTGACAAGCGGCGGGAGCAAGACGCCGCCTCCTCCCGCCCAAGTGCTGCCCAGGGGTCCGGAGACACCTGGCAGCTGCCGCTCGCTCCCTGTCTTCAGCCCGGCTCCGGTGCCGCCCCGCTCCCCGCGCTGTGGCCCCGCTTTCCTCTTCCCACCACCTGAGGAGCCCCTGCGGCAGCCAGGCAGCCCCGGGGGGCGGCGGGGCAGCCGAGGCGAGGAGGGACAGCCAGGACCCCCCATGGCACGGCAGCTTCAACGGGAGCTGCACAACGTGCAGGTGAACCAGAAAGTGGGGCTCTTCGAGGCACACATCCAGGCACACAGCTCTGCCTCCCAGCCACCCCGGAGCCCCCGGCTAGCCCGGCCCTGTCTGGCCAGCCCCACGGCGCCTGTAGTGGGACTTGGAACTGGACCCCGGCTACGAGCCCACGGGGAGAGCGAGGCCCCCGATGCTGGTGGGGTGCAGGTTTGTCTGAGCACTGCAGAGCCCCCCAGGAGGCCAGTGATGATGGTGGCCCCAGCTGTGGAGCTGGCAGAGAGCAGCAGCCCCCTGGAGCAGTCAGGGCCTGCACCACGGCAAGAGGAGGTGGTGGTGGCCCCCACAGGACTTATGGGCCAGCACCCAGCCATTGGGGGAAGCATCCCTGCCGTCATCGTCACGGACCTGGGGGGCCCGGAGGAGGAGGCGGGCGCCGTGCCCCCTGGCAGCCTGCCCGTCCGGAAGCTCTCATCATCCTCAGCATCTTCCACTGGCTTCTCCTCGTCCTGGGAGGAGTCTGAGGAGGACATCTCCAGTGACCCTGAGCGCACCCTGGACCAGACCCCGGCCTTCCTGCAGACCCTGGACCAGCAGAAGCCCCGAGTGGTGAGTCTTGCACCAGCCCTGGGGAGGTGGGGTGAGGGATGGTGGCATCCCCGCTCTGAGGCACAGCTGCAGCAGGAGGGCAGAGGTCTGCTGCAGCAGAGTTCTGCAGAGAAACTTTACATTTGCTCCGTGGTGCTTGCTTTCCCTCACATGAAAAGCTTTCAGACTTGGAAGAGGGCTTCCTAGTCAGAAAATCCTCGCACAAGAGAGTAGTGGTACCTGTTTCATCATGCACAGTCCTTGCAGAGCTTCCCTAGTGCTGCAAAGCTGCCTGCCAGCCTGCTTAAAATACATCCATGGACTGCAGCCTTCTGCTGACATGTGGTTATGAGCTTCACTTTTTCCTCAGCACAGCTTCCCAGGGTGCTGGAGGTTTCCTATGGTTTACATGAGCCTGAGGGAGAATTTATTTCCTCCCTGGAGTTGAAACTGTGTGGGCCAACTGTCTGTTCAGGTTTACACTGGTGCCCATCACCACAGTGTCTCTGTATCTTTCACACAGAAGCAAAATTCTTTAGAATTTCTGGTAATTCCCCTTTTGAATAAAACTTCTTCCTTGTGGCATATCTTATATTTTAGGTAAGCATATTTTTATTAGGTATTTATATTAAGTTCATTTGTTTCAGGATCTTTGTTGTGGAGCTGGTTGTGAGGCTTTAGGCAAGAGAAATCATCAGTGTTGTGCTACCCTTAGAGAAGAAAGGTCTCCTCAGAGAGGAGAGCTCTGAGGCATTCTCCCAAGGCATGAGACAGTCATGGGATTTGTTGTGTCACTAGGGGAGTTCATTGCATGTCTGAGTGCATCACAGAGAGCGTGCTTTGCCCTGAGCTGTCACTCCCGTTATCCAGAGGGCTTTGAACCACTTCAGCCCAGTGCAGGGCACCCATCACGAGCTTCTCCAACCAGCACATGGTCTCTCCTATCATCCAGCTCTGAGACATTGCATTGATTTGAGCCCAGCACTGGAGCCTCCCACTGACAAACCCTGAAACTGTGTTCAGCGTGCAGAACAACCCAGTGGCTTCTTAGTTTAAGGAGTTTGATAAAGGCCCATCAGCTTTCAGTGCTGTGTTCCACTATGTTTAACTTCCCATAGACACATGGTAGTGAAACTCTTGCTAAACTCAGTGGTACAAGGAAAACTAGTGCAGGGAAACATCTAAGTGAAAGCATCAAACTTGGAAGAACTGAGACTGTGGTTTGTAAAATGCTCAGCAGGCTGAAATAAGTATCTTTTCTTTTGTTCTCCTTTTGTCCTGTTGCAAGAATCCAGGCTCAGTTCTGCTCAGGATGGAGCAGCAGCTGAGTAAAAGCAGTTAATGAAGTTATGAGTCTGTAGTTCATCGTGTTTGCAGACAGTTTTGTATTTTGGGGCTCTCAACTGATGAATCAGCTTGTTCCCTTTGGGAGCTGCTGCAATCCCTCTGCTGATTAAATTCTGCTGGTTTTATGTGCATGAGCTGTAGTAATCTCTGCTCCATTCTCTGTGCTAATGACTGTTCCTAGTGCCAGATCCCACTGATTTGCTGCTGAAAACAGTTCATTGATGGGCAAAAGCATGCCTGATGCTCCTGTGGAAGGCTTCCTGGAGCCTCAGGCTGACTCTGCACAACCTCCCGTGGCCTTCAGTGAGCTCAGCCAGGCCGATGGCTCAGCAGTGAACAGGCAAGGCTCATTTGTATTGCTAAAAGGTCTCGATGAGAGCGGGCTCAGATCAGGTCTAAGATCAGAGTAGCTGCTGGGCTCCATGGGACTACTCAGGCTAAACGAGATGAAGATCTGGTCCAAAATGTGTCAGGCAGCCTGAGGAGGTGCACTTGATTTTGTGTTTGAGTGCTGGAATCTCAGCAGGAGCAGCAAGGCTTATTTACAGTGATACTTTCCACTGGGCTCCGCAGGTCCCATGCAGGGCTGATCACTGACTTTGGCAGGTTATAGTCAACTTCTCAGCAGGATCGTGTGCAAATGCCCAGTAATTCAAAATTGATTTCGTATAAATAACACCCAGCCTTGTGTACTGGTTGGCAGTATCTTGTAAATCCATAACGACAGCAGAAGGCAGCTACTGAAGCAGTGTCAGGTTGCACACTCATTTGTTTTCATGAACTCACTATTTCCTTTCAACAACGCATACGGTCTGGAAATGAGTTGTGTAATGAGGGAGAATGTGTGAGAAGCTCTCTCCACAGTTCATGCTTTTAGTCAAATCCTGGAAGACCTCAGCCAAGGGAAACCAGCAAGGTGCCTCTGGGTGCCTCTGGGCGCCTCTGGGCCGAGTAGATAAAGGCAGGGCAGGCAGAGAGCCTTGCCTGTGTGCACTGGGTGCTGCTGGCGCAGGGGAGGCAGCTGTACCTGGAGGAGAGGTAATGACGAGCGGCAGGAAAGCCGTTCTTGCTGCAGATACAGTCTGTGCTGCACATCTCACATAGCATGTTTACAGATTTGATAAACAGCAGGCCTGCTCCTGCCCTTCCTTTTTGGAGGCTGGCTGGCTTAGCAAATCTGTTAGGGATGTCCGGCTGTCTATTGTAGCTCCTCCTGACATCCCGGGGAAACAGGCAGGTCCCTCCGGCTGGCATGGATTCGTCCTCCATTTGTACTGCAGGTAGGAAACTTTGTTTGTGTTCAGGCCTGAAAATTGGCCAGTAAGAAAATGATGTTGCCAAGTGAAAGGCAGAGAGGTATTGTGGCCACATGTTTGGACACGGTGACCTGGAGCAGCTCTGTGACTGAAACGGGCTCTGCCTCTGTTTATTGAAACAGTTTGCTCAGTGCTTTCCCTGTCCCTGGAGTGCCCTGGTGCTCAGTGGGCTGCACAATACCAGGGAACAGTGACCCTGCCACGGTGGTTGCAGACCTGTGAAGTGCAGTGACAGAGCAACATGACGTTTTGCTGTTGTCTAATTGCAAATCCACTTGAGGTCTGAGTAAACTTCCACGTAAGGGCTTTTGCCGCTGTGGCTGTCCCCGGGCTGTGGGCTGCTGCTGGAGAAACCCCACGCTTGTTTATTGATGCTTGCAAGGTTTCAGAGACACTCAAGCGATGACACTTCTCGGGCTGTGTGGGAGGGACGGGCTGTCCAGGCAGCGTGTTGGGATGGGGACACTGTGGTTTGGAAATGCCGCAGGGGAGCACTCTCTGCACACCCCCTGTGACCAGCACGGGCAGTTTGGGGAAGGAACTGATGCCTCTGCTCACCAACCACCTCAGGCAGGAGGATGCAGCGAGTGTTGGAAGGCACCTGCCTTCATCGCTGTCTCATGCTGAGGGGGAGAATTCCTCCCCTGCTGGCGGATCGCAGAGGTTGAGTGTGTAGGGGAGTGAGAAGGTGCTCCTTTGTCCCAGGTTCTGAGTGGCACAGGTAGCCTGAAATGGCAGCCCAGTCTCCTGAGGAGATTTCACACCTAAAACAAGATATATTCTAGCTGTGACTCCCACTGACTTCTTGACTGGAAAAATACCAGTGTACGAGTTTTACCATTCCTGGGGAACTCTGTTGGTTCTTCCCAAGGGAGAGCTGATAACCAGGGTGTACTCTGCAGCTGGAGACTTGTCCCACTCTTGGAAACTGGATGTGCCCCTTAAGCAAAAGATATTCCAAAGCTGGTCATTAGTGAGTCCTTGTTATTGACCTAAATTCCCTAGTTTGTCAACTCCTTGGCAACTGGAGACAAAGCAACAGACAAGTGGGGGGAAAGGCAGAAATGATGCAAGCAAGCACGTACTATAGAAAAATGACATGTCGGGGCGGGAAAAGAACCCCTTCCTGGAAAAACAGTGCAAGACACTGCAGTGTTCCTCTTCCTGGCTTTCCCACAGCCACTGTGGAAACACAAGGATGTACAGCAGAATATTAATCAAGGGACTCCGTACACTCTGAAACTTCTGCTCCTTTCAGCAGGCCGAGTAGATTTCTCAGAATAAGAGACTTCCATTAACCTGTGCGAAATGGCAAGAACTTTTGGAAAAAGCTAATGGCAGTGCTGATGACAGGCATTCTTTTAATTGATTTATTTGTTTGACTCACAATGGCTGTTAATGCAGTCCTGAAAGGAGCCAAGTTTAGATAGGGTTAGTGTCAGCCAAGGGCCTCTGGGACCTTTGCTTATTTCTCTTTGAGATGTTCCAAGGCATAAGCTGACAACAGGAGTCCTGATTTGTTCCTATAAAAATCAATCAAATTAAATTTGCTTTCATTCCCTTTCCAAGCTGTCTCTGTGATCAGGAAGTCTCCGTGTAACAGAAACCATGACCACATGGCTATGGTGATACATGCAAGCCCTATGAATATATATCATTATGCCAACTGTGTTTATGTGTTTTACTCCTTACTCCCACTGTGTTTGTCTTACAAGCTCCTAAGCTTATGAGCTTGTGAGTGGTATCTCTGATTTAGTATCAATATAATGTCTGGTGTATTAGGGCCCTGCTGGCTTACTCAGAAGAGTGACTGTTCTTTTAGTAATGCACATTATTGAAAGGGAAGGTGCTTAGCACACCTGGTAAGCTGCCAAAGGATGGAATCTCCCTGCTGTGGAAAGACTAGGGGGGAGAGGGGAATGGTGTGGGCAGCTCTGTGTTTCCCCTTTCAGAACACCACGCTCAGCAGACCTGACAGCACAGCATCAGGTTCTACCTGCTGGGATGAGATGGGGACACCCCAGTGCTCAGCGGCCTGGGCAGAGCTTCAGGCTCTTTGTGGATGGAGGCTGTGCACTCCAGGGACTTCCCAAAGCATCACTCCCTATTCCATAGCTTATCCTCTACCTACTCACGTGACCTTCTCAGGGAATAAGCAGCTTTTTTATGGGCTCCCACCCACGGAGGCTAAGGGAAGATGCTTCCATAACCCGGTGAGAGACATATGGTGCTACTTCAAGTCTGTATTCATCAGCACTTTTAAGCTCATTGGCATTGGGAAGGGTTTCTTCTCTGCACACATTCTCCATGATTGACAGGGCAGGAATTATATGGCACATAGCAGATCCTTTTCATAGAGGGACTTACTTGCTAGCACAGCTGCTGTCTCTTGCGTATTTTGTTTCTCAAAAAAATTTCACACTGAAAACATCGATAAAAGTGGCAAAATAAAAAAAAACCCCTCATATTTCTGAGATGCAGGAAGAGCAAACATAAGGCCCATCATCCTTAGGGTCCCCAGGTCTGGAAAGAGTCAGATTTCCAACTCTTCTGGTGGGAATTGCAGGATGTCAGGAGCTTGCCCGTTTGGATCCTTCGGGTGGGAAGCTGAATGTCTACAGAGTGAGTTTCATGGATCAGTGGGAACTTCAGAGTTTTGTCTTCATCTTTTTGGAGGCTTGCAATGACAAAACCTGAATTGTAGTCAGCACCTGTCTCATGTTTTCCATATTATTTCTATAATGTGTTAGGACAGATTTGCGTGTGAAGAAAATATTAGTGCAGCACTGAGTTTCCACGTGCCATGCGATGGCTAAAAGCCACTGCTGAGCTAATGTTTTCTTTACATGTAATTCTGTTCTAGCTCACTACAGAAATAATGGCATCTATGTGTGACACTAAATGTTGCTTCAGCTAAGATTAGTCTTCTGTAATGGTTAGAGATTATTTTGTTTATACCGGTAGGTAAATTTGTGCAGTAAATTTGACCTGCTTACTTCCAATGAAGCCCAGCCAAAGCTTTCCAAGAAAGATATGTTAATATTTAACAGACAGTGAAAACTAAACTTTAACATTTTCAAATCACTGAGTAACTTTGCAGCCTAATCCCTGTTCTTAAATGTGAATTTTTGGGGAATTCAGCTTCCACACTTGCTGGGTCACTTGAAATGGCCCTTTTATGGCATTCATCTTGCTTAGCCTTGCTGGGTGTTTCCTCAGGCATCCTAAGGTATCTCTCTTCTCTGTTGCTCTAATGGGATCTTGACAACTAGCCCAAGAGTGTGCTTTAAGAGAGAGGAATCTATTTCTAAAGTACTCGTGAATGTCTTCTACAAAATTTATTGGAATTGGATTCTTATTCATACACATCAAAAACCATGTCACGCCATAGCCTGCAGAACAGCTCCAGGTAGTTCAGGAAGCTGATCAGCCTGAGGTCTACCAGCCTCAAAAGCCAGTGCCTGTGATTGGTTTTTAAATCAGCATTTAGGCAGCAAAATCCGACTTGCTCTGTAACAGGATGATCATCCAGCAGTGCCTTTCAGCATGAATTGGTGCAGGCACATTCAGAAGTTCGGGGTTTCCAGCTGCAAGTTTCAGTCTGGGTGTGTGCACTGTGAATGCACTCGGAATTGTTGGAAGCCTTTGGAAAACGTAGACTGCAGCTCCTTCTTTCCCAGGCATGGTGAGAGTTCAGCCCAGAGCTGCTGTCACGGCTGTGTGCCTGTGGAGATCCTCAGTGCTGCTGTCAGCCACGGGTTGCATTTACTGAGTGGTTTCTGACCCTGATTTCTCAGAGAGGGGTAATACTGGAGTCAGGAGCTGCTGCAGGCTGCTAAGACCAGTGTTAGACTTCTCCCTCTCTAGATATTTATTTCAGTCTTTTCATACATTTCAGCCATGAAAAGAAAGAAGTGGTTTTTTTTTATAGTAAAGAAAGTTCTTTTCATTAATGACATGGGAAAGGGGACAGCCAGTAGAAGGAATTCAATTCTTCTTTCAGATATAAGATTTATTGCTGGTCAAAACACAAGGATTGCTTTTGGAAGGAGAACTAGGGGGTAAAACAACAAGTGCTTAGCACTTACAACTGCTTCTTGTAAGCAATACAGTGTATTATCTGATCAGCGCTACACAACAGGAACTTCATTAGCATTCTGCACTGTTGTGGTTTTAAGTAATAGTAAAGCATCCCTCGTCTCTGTGAAAGACATAGATGTGCTCTGGAGGGACATGCCGACAGACATTTTAATGAGTTAGATTCTAAGGACAGAATCAGGTTGTCTTTTCACTGTTTGCTTCACACACTTGATTTGCAGAGATGTTGGCACTTGGGGTTGCTGTGGTGTGGACCTCACTGAATTGATGTGAGTTTTTCCCAGGGTTTCATCCTTGACTTAAAGTCTTGTGCCATGCAAAGCAGAGCGAGGTCTCATGGGGCCTGCAGTCTTCACTGTGACAGGACTCCCTTCATCCAGAATGAGGACCAGTATATCAACTCCAGGAGTAACCAGCACAACATTTTGGTTGAATGGCTATGGCAGGGAGATGACACAACTCTTCCCTCCCACCCCATCAGTGTTTGCAGAAGGAGCTGTTTAGCAAGGGCTCAGCAATGGCAGCACCTACCTTCAGCATCAGCTCCTTCTCCTCCCGCTTCGCTTCCTGTCCCTTTGCCCTTGCTTGGGCAATTCATCTGCAGCAAGATAGAATCAAAGAACCCTCTTCCTTTGCTAAACAATTTGCTCCTTTTGTTAGGGTCAGATAAAATGCTGATAAAAGCCGTTGTAGCTCCGCTGAAGCCAGCAGGAGCATGCTGCAGGTTTGGTCCTTGATCGTTTTTCACTGTGCTCACTCCTGCATGTATCCAGTTACATCTTGTGGTAAATCCAACCTTAAGTTGAATTAATGAACCAGAGGTGAGTCCCTCTGGGGGTTTTGCCCATTTGTAGGTACAGTGCCTCAGAGGCTTTGGGGACAGGAGTTTTATAAATGGAAAGTTCTGCAGGGAGGCTTTTTGGAAACGGCATTTTAGGGTTGGGTGTTTTTCTCTCGTTTCTTGCTAAACAATCTCTGATCGCTGCGACTGGGGAGAAGGGCAGGAGCCAAGGCTGGCCTTCAGCTCACCACTGAGCCTTGCTGGTTGCAGACCTGCATTTTGGGAAGGCGTAGGAATAGCTTTTATCCTGTTGAGCTAAATGCATTCAAAACATTTTCATTAAATGGGTGCTTAAGTACAAGCCCAGGCGTACCCCTCAAAAGAGAGGAGAGCAGGGCTCCAAGAAGGGGTGGGAGTAAGGAGGAGGTGAGCAGGCTCCTTCACACCATGCGGACCATAGGAATTGCTCTGCTGGCAGCTGCAAGCTCCATTAGTTATCCAGGGGTATCCTCCCACTGGAAGCAAGGTACAGAGCAGCCAGTTGGAGAATTAGCAACGTGTCCAAATGTAATATAGTTGCTATTATGGGTAATATATATTTAACACTCTGCAGGGACCGTTTAAACCTGCATCTGCAGGAAAGGGGAAAAAAGTCAGGTTTGCTTTCTTGGCAGACTGCAGATCAGAGAGTCCAATCTGTAATCTCTCTTGGTATGTTTTATGTGGGTGGGTTTTGTTAAGTTACAGGCAAAGTTATTGCACCCCTAGGCTACTCACATTAAATGTTTCTCCAATTTTAGCAGCATTCTTTCCAGGCTCAGCTACATTTGTTTTTGTCTTCTCTATGGCAATTGATGAGCTCAGTTTGAAATGTATAACTCCACGGGATCTCCTGTTATATATTTCTTCCACAGCTGTAGCTGATTCGGGGCAGTGTAATCCAATGACTTGTTGTAATGCCTAATGCTTTCTTTAATACATTCCAGATTAAAGGAGTCAGCAAAGTTTACATATCCAAAGTAATAAATTTAAACAATAATAATGGCAAATCCCAAACCATGATTATATCTTGAAAATGTTGGGTTTTTTTTTTCTCCTATCTTCTCTGGTCTGGCTAAAGTCTGTTTTTAGGAAACTGAACAGGACAGATAAAAGATGATGAGACAAACAACTTAATCCCTTAATAATGTCAAGTGGAAAATCCAACAACAGATTGGCAAGAAACTGTAATAACAACTACGAAGTGACCCTTACTGAGGACTAAAGAAATGGTTTAAAAGGCTGAACTTGGGATATAATTAGAGATGAGCCTGAATCAGTGCCCATAGGCTCAAATATTTCTTTGAACTCTGAAATGGAGCCAAATTCCGTTTTTTTTATCCATGCCCGTAAGCATCATCTTAGCTCCACTGAGGCCAGTTCAGCATCACCTTGTACCTCGTAGTGCCCTCGGTACCCACACAGAGTGGCCATGAAAGGCCCCAGGATGGTATTCCCACCTCTGGGTGCTGTTGCAGATGGAGTGTGGGATAACAGCAGTGTGCACAGCCCAGGTAGATGCCTGTCATGGCAGCAGGAGAAGGGATGGGCACTGCCTCCAATAGGGAGGAGAAAAGATGGGCATTGCCACGCTGACCTTTGAGTCCCAGCATCTCATCCTACTCTTTCAGGGGCTGGAACACAGCTGGACCCCGGAGCAGCAACTCTTAAGTAGTCTTGGGCTGCCATTAATAGATACACCTTGGAAGCCAGGCATGTGGTCACAGGAGTAGGAGGCACTTGGAGCTGTAATTGCAAGCAGCTTCAGAAAGAGGGTGTTAATTATTATCTCTCTCCTTGGAGCCATGTTTACTTGGAGCTGACAGCCCTCCACCCTGGGGTTCGTGGGAGGAATCTCTTGCTGGGGTGGAAACCAGGGCTGCCAAAAAGGAAACAAAGGAAAGAGATTTTAGAACAGTGTGTTATCTCTATCTACCTGAATTACTGTTGCATTTTGAAAGAATATGTGAAAAAGGATTGTTTGAAAAAACCTTGACAAGTGTACTCTCCCAGCTTCATTGTTTTAACCTTCTCCTAGGAATTTGTGTATAAAATGTTCTCAATTCAGTTTATGTCTGCTTGACAAATCCTGTGTTTCCCTTCCGTGCTTTTAGCAGAGCGGGAACTAACCTTGATCTTTTTGCAAAGCGAACAGAAATCGCCATGCTGGATGTCGTCACATTCCCACCTTCACACACAAACAGTGAGTGTCACAGCTTTTGAGCAAGATGTGCCATCACTGACAAAAAAAATCGTGTAAAGTTCATACGTTCAAGATGAGCTTTTAGAAAAGCAGCCCCAAACTGAACCAGACTCTCTCAGAGGAGGGAGCAGGTGATGTTGTCTGGTTCTTGTGGAAGCCACCTTGCTCAGCAGGTTAAAACAAATGGTCTGAAGCCAGGACTGTAGCTCAGCTCCTCCATTAGCAGCCCCTCATCTATGTCTCATTTCGAGGAGAAAAGACTTGGCCTCTCTCCTCAGGTCTGTGTTTTCTCATGTAACCCTGTGTTGCTGGAATGGCTTTCTGAGCCAAGGAAAGCAGCAGAGGAGTCCAGGTGGTCACAAGTGACCAAAACATTGGCCAAATGCTGGGCTGGTAATGAGAGGGAAATGCAGAGGTAGAACGATGCCGCCTAGTCTGTTATTGTCTTCCCTGTGTCATACATCACAACCAACTCTGGTATTTGGGTTTTGAGCATTTGGGTGGCTCAGAAGGCAGTTCCAGATTCCAGGTTTGTTCTTGTGGATGGGAACCCTTCCCAGAAGGGAGAAAGCTCAGAGGAGCCTGTTTAATATAGGCTGATCTCATGCTTGAGCATACGCAGGAGTTGACCTTTCAGCGCTGAAAGAAGAAGTGATGGGAATAGAATAAATCACAGTCTTGAAAGAAAAGCCAAGGAGCTTAGACATGCACCTCAGGAGGAGGAATCAAGGTAGGGAGGCTGAGAGCCACAGAAGGACCAAATGACAGGTTCAAAAAGCGATCTGTCAGCAATGAGTTTGGTGGATCTTTGGCTGTTTAGATGTGAAATTGGGGTGTGATGTGATGAGCCCACAAGGTGAATTTTAGTTGGATATCTAGGCTGGGAAGACTGTTAGGGATGCTACCCTGAAAAAATCTGCAAGACTTACAGATAGGTTGGATGTGAGGACTGAAAGAGATCCAAGTTTTCCACTTGCTAGAAGTTTCAGGGTAGGAGCAAAACACACAAATGGGAGCGGTAACATTTACACTTGCACTGTAAAGGCATAAATTGTTCTATGAACCACCAGGCTATGAAGAATCAAACCTCAACATTGCATTGCAAGCCTCAGAGCTGTCATGTTCTGACTGAATCCAAAGCTAAAATTTCTGTAACCTTGATAGGAGACAGCTCCAAGCCCCTAAAAAACTTAAACCCACTTAAACTTCACTTAAACTTCAGGGGCCTGGCTTTGAATGCAAGATTTTTCCAAGAGAACCAAAACTTCAAGCACTCCTCTCATATCCAGAAGCTGCAGCCTTATGAGGAATTCCCTCTGTGTGGTGGCCTCTGTTGGAGCCCTACTCCCCGTTCAGTCTCAAGAAAAGGTGGCTTAGAGCTTTTTCAGAGCCCATCACTGCCTGGACAGAGGCTGAGGTTTGCCCTCCTGACCCACACTTCCTCTGGGTCATCTGTGCTCTATCCCCAGGGCAGTCAGACCCTTGGACCCATCCAGACAAACCCTGGCAGGACAGGAGACTGTAGGAGCTGGCTGGATCTGGAAAAACAGTTGTTTGGCAGAGAATAGATTTTCCAGCAAATGTCAGGGGAGAGAGGGAGTCAAAATGATTCACAAATTCAAACACATTTTCTGAATAGTTCTGGCCCAGAAAAAAATACAGAGGTGGGGGAAGAAGGAGGGATGTTAAAAATAGCAGTGCGTGTCATTCTGACACTTTCAGAATGAACTGTTTCATTTTGGGAATGGTTTGTTTATGTTTTGCAAGTATTTGAAATGTAGATTTGATTCAAAATGGCATTTTTCACTTAAAAGTTGACCTCACCACTAAAACACATTGAAAGAACAGACGAGAAAAGGTTTTTCGGGACTTATATAACATGAAATGAAACACCTCCTTTTGCTTTGGCTCCAGATGAGACGTTATGGAGTTTTCCTTTCACAGCCCCATGATTTTAGCTGTGTCCAGCCCAACCTAACCATCTCCTATCCCTGAGTTTTTTGATTGAGCTCTGGTGTTAAAAAATACATCCAGTTCCCATGGTGGCCAACCCTTAATGCCATGGAGCAGGTACTTTAGTTTATTCTGAGGTCAACCACACATTGCTGTGATTCAGACTGAAACCTGTGGTATCAAATTAATAAGAGCTGTAGTAGTTTTGTAGATAACTGGCATCTTCCCCAGAGGATGCAGTGTCAAACATCATTTAGAAAAATAACCCAAACTCCTGACGCCCTGAAATCTGATTTAGAAATCTTCAGAGAAGCCGGAGCTTTCAGACAGCTGAATGACAGACTTTCACTCCCCCGACACTCACACTGCTCTCATTCAACTGATTCATTAAAGGAAAATGAGCAAATAGCTGGTAATTGCTTTGCTGTAGCCAAAACGTGCCGCAGAGTTTCCCCGGGCAGAGGGGAAGGAACACACGTGTTTGCTGTACCATGAGCCATAGTCGAGTTTACTGTTCCCTGCTCTGTTTTCTGCCTGGCTGAGACACATTGTGCCATTCCCTCATCCCTTGGTGACTGAGTGGAGCCTCCTTTGCTGAGATTTACCTTTGTTGTCTCCTGAGCCCCTCTCCTTCATGCCTTGGGAGGATTTGGGCACAAAAGAGGGAGAGAGTAGATGCTGCAGTGTGGGATGGCAGACTTTTTAACATCAGCCCCTTTAGGGCAGGGGCCATAGGAAAGACCTTTTCCATTCATGGGAAAATCCTGGTTTTCACCTGAAACAGGCAGGTTTGTAAGCATTTTTCTGGCCCACTATAATTTGAGTGTTACTGAAAGATGGATCTCATAGTGTAGACAGGATATGGATGTTTTAATGGTAGAGGAGAGGGGCTGGCAGTGTCTGACCATCAGAGCAGGCTGTGCTCCCTGCTGGGATGGCTCTGATACTTTCTGTGGTGGCTCGGGGTCCCCCAGCAATGAAGAGGGCAGGGATCAATGCCTGTAGCGGGATGAGGAATCAAGGCCAATGAGTGCATCAGCAATGCAGTTCCCCCGACCATGCATTTACTGTTCAAACACTGGCCAACTCAAGCTCTCCCAGAAAACAATAAGGATTGCCTTAAAAAAGACCAAAAGTTTCAGGATTTTTTTGAAATGCTGGGCTCGTTTGAATGTTTTCCTGGTTTCTATGCCAGTAAGTCACACTCAGGACAATTTTTCAATCTCTTCTCTGCAAGGCAGAAGCCTAGGAATGTACTTTTTAAAGAAAAAATGCAAACTCAGAGTCTCAGCCACCTGATGACTCCAAGAGCTGGGGGCTGTGAGAACTGCAGGAGTGGGCAAAGGGACTGTTGGAAGAGCTGCTTCTCTGGGTCGAGAATGGGTCAGAATGGAAAGAAAGGCCAGGAGGGCAGAGCATGTAAGCCGATTCTGCTTTCCTGGAACAATCGGAGAACGCCAGCGCTCCCTCCCCACCCCGGCTGAAACAAAAAGCCCATACACGGCTAAAGCAAAGTCTGCCTTCCTGTTTGTATGCGTGTCGTGAGGCCTGGGAGAGCAGGTGGCGTTTGACTCTTGCATCCCCACCAAAACTCAAAGTCCTCTCCTAGCTGAATCCAGAGGCAGGGGGTGCAGGAAGAGATACAGACGATCACTGAAGAGCAAGGACAATACAAACTGCACAAGAGGGCCCAGACTTCTTCCCTGCTGGTAGTTGATATAAAACACAATTTGAAAACTAATCACTTTTTCTGCAGGTAGAAGTGATTCACAGATCTTTGACACAAGCAGCTGCTGGGAGATGGGAGTACAGCTTTGACTATGCTAAAGTGAGGAGGCAGTGACCTTCCAACTGAGCAACTGCATTTGGACGATCTGTGGAAGGTTGTATACATCTGTCAACAAGGAATCTTGGGCTGTGATAGATCCAATAGGTCCTGTGATAGGAAATACCAGGCAGGGTTGTTGAACCATCCCAAACCACCTTGTAATTGAATGGTGCAGAGGCGCTGTGTGAAGTGCTGCCAGGCATTCTCTAGCAGCTCTAATGGCATTTGGATTTCAATTTACTCTCACCAGATACACATGTTCCCCAGTGTGCCTCTTGAATTAAGATGCTGCAGTGTTCGTTTTTCCCCTTTCCAGCTGATGGGTATGTGTCTTTGCTCCCCCACGGGGAAGAGGGGAAGTATATTCTTTTTAGCATGCCCTTAGAGCTATTACATGTTTAAAGGGAATTAATTCTCAGAGCAGAGGCCTGGACATTGTGTATGTCGCATTCCAGGTGGTGAGCTGTTCCCAGGTGCTCCATCTGCAGGGTTGACTTCACTGAAATCACACCAGGAGGGCAGTTCTGAAGGTTGTAGACAACATGCAGATGGTCTTCTGGAGAGCAGTTGCCTTTGGAAAGCTAGCTAGAACTACTGATGGCATAACAAACAGAATTAGAATATTTCCAGGATATAAAATTGAGGGAGGAAAGTGGCTTTACTGGCTATTGTCAGAAAACAGAGGTTTGCGTAACAGCAACATTTTCCATATACTGCACAAGGAGGTTTCTTGCTTGGGAATTAAATTGCAAGTCAGTTTTAGACAGCGTGGCCAGCTGTAACATAGCACACATTGCAACACACATACTGAATGTTATTGCTCGGTGTCAGTGTTTATTGAAGCTAGTGGGGATTTGAGAAACAAGCTCTGGCACAGGAAACACTAACAATGTGATGGCACTTAATGTCTCGGCAAGTGTAAGAACTTCGGGGAATAAATTCTTCCAAGATAGAATACTTTGGAAAATACCTGCTAATCCCTTTAAACCCCTAAGACACTTTAATTTTCATACTGGGTGATGATAAGCCACAGATTTCACCACTAATCTAAAAAATATCCTATGGTTTTTGGAAAAGCAAGGGAGACTCCAGGTGTAGGGTCAGTGGCAGATTTTGCAGTGGCAGCTGGAGCTGATCTCATGGGAAAGAGTTTATTTGCTGCTGTCTGCTGGTCCCTTGCTGTCTTCTTTTGCCAGTGCAGGAACCAGGGTCAGCAAACGTGAGCTGCACTTCCCTGTCACCTTTATGGAGAGGAGTCAGCACTCTAGAACGTCGCTTCGTTTTAGCTGCAGGACTGGAATCAGATTGGGCCAAATCAACTCTGTTGTAGCTCTGTTGAGTCTGGTGGGCTTGCACAATGGATAAATTTGATCCAGAGGAAGAATAACACAGATGGCTGGGTTAAGTGCATTTTTTATATTAATGGCTAGACCATGGAGAGCTGCCCACATTGCAAAATCCCCCTCCCATCTGGCTCCTTTATGGGATCTGAAATCACAACAAGAGGAGACCAGCAACAAAATGGGGCACAAAGACCAAGTTTCCCCTGTGCTCAGAGATGTAGACCTGTTGGCAATGGAACATGGGCTCAGCTCACCAACTGTGCTGAACTGGCATCTCAGGGAGCAGGACAAGGTCACATTGCTGTGCCCTCTGATGGCAGTAAAGTTATAAATACATTTTTGAAACAAAAATAGGAACCATCCACCAGAGCTATTTCTGATGACCTCAGAGTAAAGTTAGATTTTGGGTTTTTTTCCCTCTGTTTCTTAGCAGGGCTGCTGAGCTCTCCAGCAGAACAGGAAGTAGGCTGAGGAGCTGTTTGAGTAACCAGGGTCGTCAGATCAATGGAAAAAGCGGTTTGAGTACACTCTGTGAAAGTGCAGTCAACAATTTTGAAATTACTGCAGTTTCTCTTCCTAGGTCAGGGCTGTTCTTCATGCCAAGGGGACTTAAACCTGCTACTGCTCTTTCTGTAAGCAAACAGAACATTTCTTTTTGATGATGTACATAATGTGCACCCAGGGGTGAAGCAGAAAGCTTTCCCTTGGTGTCCTTGGATCAGTTTCCAGATGAGTTAAGAGATAATTTGATCAGGATCCTACATAATTTTGAAATGCCTACAATGCCATTTGGAGGAAAAGTAAACTTGCTTTTGTTGGGAGTTGGGCATGGAGAGGTCAGAGTAGGTGAGGAGCGAGGGAGAGGATAAGAGACAACATTTTGCTATCAAGGAGGAAGATGTACAGTTGTCAATCTCAGAACTGAGGCTGACCCTACATTTTAGTGACTCTTGCAGCTTCTTTCATGTTTTGCAAGTTCATCTGAGAACTGAATGCATGCCAAATGAATCTTTCAGGGGAAGTGGAGCTAGGTTGAAAATATCTCCAGCACAGATAATTCAAAGGAAGTGCAACTTTTAAAAAGGCATGTGAAATGGCTCTAAGAATCTACCTGTTTTTTCCTGTTTACTTTTTTCCTTTTTCTCTTTCCTCCCCTTAGTCCTACATTTCACCTCTCTCCTCTGCCATCATGTCACTATTTTTTGCCTTTAGTTCATCTCACAGAGGAATACAAAGGGTTTCGGGCCTGTCACATGCTCCAGCTGGAACTGGAGCACGATTCCTTTCTGACACCGTTTTCTCCAGGGTTCTGTCAAGTTGAGCTGCAGACGCTCCCCGGCTTTGCACTGATTGTCTTTTCAGCTGTCCTCTGCTTGCGGCACTCACGTTGCAGCCAGGCAGAGGATGATGTGAGCTGCAGAGTGGAGACCATGCCGTGAGTGCAGGGAGCAAGGGGTGCTCGGGGGTCTCTGCGGCCGGCGCGATGGGGCGGCTGCGGGGCGGGAGCGACGCGGCGTGGGAGAGCAGGGCCAGGAGAGAGAGATAAGGCGGGCAGGAAGGGGAAAGGCAGGTGGAAAAGGGAAATGACCATGGGGGCCAGGAAGACTAAAGAGAATACAAGGGAAGCTATGAAGCCATCTGGGAATCTGCTCTAGCCACGTGTAAATCGTACACGTCCTTTTGGCGTCCCCGCGGCGCGCAGAGCGAAGCAGCGCCCGGGCACAGCCAGGATGGCGGCATGGAGCTGTGTGGGGTGAGCCCATGGGGGACATGGGGGCACAGTGGTGGTGGGCTTGGGGGCGAGGGAAAGTGTGTGGGTGCTCCAAGGTGGAGTGCAGGGGCGGCAGAGCTGTGGTGGAGCGCAGTCCCATGAGAGTGAGGGCAGAGGTTGATGGAGCCGCTTTGACTGGGAGTTGTATCCAGCTCTGTTGGGTTCTGGGTGATGGAAGAGTGGGAGGAGAGGTGGGTGCTATGGGGTGGAGGCAGAATAGGAAGTTTGGGAGAAACGGAGTGCAAAATCTGATCAGGAGATGGAAAAGGAGCAAGGTGGAGAGAAAAATAACGTGAAAAGTTGCATTGTGAAAACGTGGTGGAAGAAAGCATCATGCAAGGCTGACATGGAAAGGCAGGGGGAAGAGAGGAGAGCTTGGATAACAAGACTTTAAAAGTACTTAATGATGCATGACTGAGGTGGGATTTGTGGCAAATAGCTAGATCTGAGCCAGCCTCTCTTTGTGGGGAGAAAGGGGCCCCTGCAGAACACACTGTATGGGACCTGCGTGCACAGCACGAGAGGAGCTGAGGAGCTGTGACTGTAAAAGGAGTTAACTAGCATAGATGCAGTCATCTACATTGAACATGTCTAAAAATAGGTGAGATGGATTTCAGTCCAGAGGACAAAATGTTACAGTAAATGAATACAAACAATCTCATAGTATCTAGCCCAGTGTGTTCATGTCTCCTCCATGCATGGGCACGAGGAGGTGTGTGCCCAGTTTCAGGGCTTGTGCACATCAGGCGCGCATGTGGACACCAGCACGAACCTGGCTGCAATGTTCATGTCTCACATCTTCTGTGCAGAAGTCCTCTGTGCCTCAAACACTGAAAAACTGAGCTGTGATGCTGGAGCAGGCTGTAGTTCCTCAGGTGTCTGCAGTTTTTATTGTAAATCTTTCCTGAGAGCCTCAAGGAAGAGCAGGGAGATGTGCTGCATTTTCAGGGAGTGCTGCTGCTGACCCCATCGCTCTCTGCTTCGCTGTGGAAGGGGCTGCAGCCCCTTGCCTGGTTTTACCTCAGCTCTCATGGTTGTCTCTGCCAGAGGTATGGGGGTTACTTTGCTTTAACTCACACTGGGAGGCACCAGTGTGACAGGGAAGAAAAGTCCCAGTCCCCAATTGTGCCATTTGCCCCATGCCACCTTGTCAACTGTTCGGAAGGAGAGACAATTTCTTTCCACCAGTGACAGGACCGGCTGGAAAAGAATAACCACATCTCTGTGGGGACACTCATGGGATGTGCCAAGAGAAGCCCAGGCAGATGCAGTTATTTAATGGGATCCCTCATTGATGGAGTAGGTTGGCATGGATGGTCTGAGCAGGGTGTGGATCTGGAGCCTGTCTGTATTGAAGATGTCCTCTGGCTGCCCCAGCCAGCTCCCTGCAGCCCTGCTCTCCTTCCTTGTTCCAGTTCCTGCACACGTCCTCATCTCCAAAATTAGGTCTGCAGGTCCCATGCCTCATCTTTAAAAGTCTCTGTGCAATTAACATGCACAGGCATATCCTTGGTAGAAAATGTCCCCAAAGGATGGGCAACAAGAGGATGGCACAGTTTGACTGGGTAGCTCAAGGTTATTTGTACGGAAAGCTAGGAGTGTTTCTCTCTGCACCAAGAAGTGGCAGCATGCTCATGGAGGTCCTGAGTCTCTGGTGTAACCTGAACTCATTTAACAGTCTTCACTGTGGAAGAGAACAAAGTTTTAACCTAATGAGGGTGATGTTGGGCAAATGCTTTTGGTGCTTGGGTCTGATTAGTCATAATTGAGCTCCACTTTCACTTAGTCCTTTACTGGAGGCTGCTCATTCTTGTGCTGCACATTTCCTCTGCCTGCAAAAGCACTCAGAGCAGCTTGGATCCACAAGTCACATATTCTCAATATTTGTACCCCCTGAGTGGTTTTCCAAGGAAGCTCTTAATCTTGCAAGTCAAGAAAGGACACGTATCTGTTAGAACCAATACTAGCAAGGTGCAGAGTTCATTCTTAGGCAGCAGGTGGGTTAGATAGTCTTATTTTTGTGCGACTGATTTTGTAAAAGCTCCCGCCCCCCTTCTCCCTGCTTTCATTTCCTTCTGTGTCCTGGGGTCTAAGAACACAAAGGTTTCTAAGGGTAGGTGTGCACTTTGAGATCACTTGCTGGTAATGCCTGGAGGAGCAGCACATTTCTAATTCCACATTCATGTTAGCTGTTGAAACATGTTGTCTCATCCCAATAATCACCCAGTTAAAACCAATAAGCCAGTTTCACATTACTGTAATAGTTTCCAGATTATTTTGCTGAGAAGGCTGTGTGAAACATTACTTCTTGCCTTCCTCTGTTTCTCCCCAGGCTGAAAGTGAAAAGGTCTTGGTGAAGAAAACTGAGTAAGGAGATAGACAAATTTTATATATGGGATTATTCAGCCTGCGAACTAACGGGTTTCAAGTGAAAGATCTAAGATCATTGTGAAAACTCTTCCATTCATTCCTTTCTACTCCACCCTGTCTGGTAAATTGACATGCACTTTGTGAGATGAAATTGCAAGAATATGCACTTGGAGAAGAAATCCGTGGGCTCCATACAGAGCCATCCTGGGGAACTCCCTGCCATGCAATGCTCTGAGCCCACCTGTGCCAAGGGGAGAAAGGGCTGCTTGCAGCCTTCCAGGCTGAGATAGGCAGCCTGGAATGTGGGATTCCAGCAGTGACCATAAGCTGAACATTGGAAGGAACGGGATGGGATTTCTGCACTGCAGCCTCCATGGCCGATGGGCTGGGGTTGTCTGTGATGGACAGGGGGCTGCAGAGGCACTGCTTGGTCCGTGGCAAAGGCCCACAGCTTTCTGTGGTGGGGAAAGGCTGTGCTCCGAACCAGAGGGCGGCTCCTTATGTGGCTTCATCTTCCTGTGAAACAGGCACAGCTGAGAGCAAACACAGGGAATGCTCTTGCTGTGATCTGGGCCATGCAGGCTCTGCTGCCCTCACAGCTGGAACTCTGAGTAACAGCATTTGCCCAGTTTCTTGTTAAATGCAGCACCTGAGACAGTGAAAACCTTAGGTTTTGTAGCTCCTCAGACCTAACATCACAAATGATGAGCCCCTGGTCTGTCACACAGAACTGCACTTGGCCTAGTGGCAGTTTCAGGCATCGCAGGAACAGGATCCAAAAGGGTGTGGTTTTTTCCCCAAAGTTGATGTGAACTCCCAGCATATGCCACACAGAGCTTGCAGTGATCCCAAGTGGCTGCTCCTTGGAGGGTGCTCTCAGCAGGGCACCCCTGAGCATCTCGTGCTGATGGGCTTGGTAGGCAATGTCTTCCCTTGCTGTGAAGAGTCCAAGCTGGCTTAGCTTCGGCCCAGCTCTCACATTTACACCAGCTGAGGCTCTGGCTGCCACCTCAAAGGGTTACACAAATAACGCACAGCTTGAGCTCTGTTACAGAGCCCCACCCTTTTCCTGCACTTTCAGTCTGAGGGGTAGTGCTGCTTGAGATGCTTTATTGTAACAGAAAATTGAGAGAAATGTGGAAAAACAAGGCAATAGGATACTTGGTTTAAGGTATGCAGCTGAATTTTTTATGTAGGGAGGAGAAGAAGGTACTGTTTCTTCAGTAGGTGGTTTTAGATTATATTTGCTTAAGCAAGGAGTGAAGTGTTTAGGACCATAGGGCTCCTCCCCCAGGTTTCTGCATACTACATGAGCGTTGCTTGGAGAGTGAGCAGCTCTGGTCCTCAGGTGGTTTGTGTATGGCTGCGTGTTGCCCTTTCAGCACAGGGACTTCAATCCTGCTCCGTGTCAGGAGGGAAACTGTGCTGCACCAGTCTGTCACCAGCAGACCCAGGGATTGCTGTGGAGACTTCATGAAATTCAGTTGGATCTGGCTGCCAGGGAGGTCTCAGAACTGAAGAAGGATGTTGTTTGGGATAGGTCTGAGGCACATCAGCAGGGCTTTCAGGGCAGTAGCTAGTCCATCATATTCCCTCACACAGGAGCTGTGCAGTTAAGGTGCTGCTGTTTCCCTGCTTCCCATCCACAGCCTGTGTGCTTCATGTGGCGGGCCTGGAAAAAGCAGGATTTGCAGGTGTAGCTGGAGGATTGGCACGTGTTGGTGCAGGAGACACTTTGAAGGGAGAAACTGAGAAAATGCACACAGAACAGGGAGCTGATGGGCTGGAGAGAACAGCAAGCCTGCAGCCCCAAGGCATCTTGGGCACCCACATGCATCATTATTTACCAGGGGAGGGCTTTACTGGGATTGCACCACCCACCTTCTGAGACCTCTGTGTTCACTGTTGTTCCTTACCATGTTTTGTGGATTTGAGTAGTACAAGCAGCCCTGTTGGATGCTGATGTGTGCTATTAGGCTACATGGCCCCATAGGAAGGGATGCTCTCCCAATTCTTGGGCTCTCCTCTGTTCAGGCAATGGTTGTCTTTTGCTTCCTTGGTCCAGCAAAACATGTTCCTAATGGGATCTCTGATCTGCCGACTGGCAGTCTTCGAGTTTCCATCTGTGGCAGAAATTCCCCACTCCTGCTGCACTGGGTTTTTTTCCTCCAAGTTGTGGGACTGGCTCTTTTCACCATCCCATCAGGCTGGGAGCTCTGCCAGCTCCCAGCCAGGCTCCAGTGCCTGCACACAGCCAGCACAGGACAATAGAGATTGTCTCCGTTGCCTGGCTGTTCACTGCTGGGTTAGGCACCCCCAGGCCCTGCTCTGCAGAGAAGCAGCATATCTAATCCTGTGGGAGTTTCATCCCTTTCAGTCAGGGGTCTGTACAACTCCTTTCAATTATTAGCTCTGTGAATGTTAACAATCCATAATTTGGACATTCAGACAGTGCTGGGTCTTCTTTTTCAAGGGCCACCTCCCAAAGTAACTGCTGAAGGGGTAGACAGGTGAAGTTGCACATAAAAGCAGATGCTACAGGGGTGCATGACCGCAGAGATGTACACAGACTCACACTGAGGGGAGTCCTTAACCTCTCATGAAAGAAGAGAGAAGCAGTATGTTTCCTTCTTCTGGTGGCAGGTTGCCAAGGTGAGCAAGTTAACACTGATCAAAACATCTCTCTTTTCTACCCTCAGACGAGGGCCTACGGGTTTCCTCTTCAGATTTGCACTTCTCTTGCAGTCTCTTTCAGCTGGCCTGAGGTGCAGGAACATGCAGGTGGAAGAGACCTTGGGAGGTTAATTGTGAGTGGCTTGAGGAGGAGCAGGAGCACGAGTGTGCACAGCCAGGGAGACACACCCAGAACCCAGAGACTTCACGTTCTGTTACGGTATTTCTCAGCACGGTGTTGCTTTTGCCACACAGCTGCTCAGCGTGCTTCAGCCACAGGGATGGCAGGAATAACTGGCCAACATGTATGCCACAGCACATATGCACACACAGGCAGCACATCTGCACATGCAGTGGCCACTGTCACTGCCAGAGCTAAAGGTGTGAGCTTTTTGTCTGATTTGAGGAGGGGTTTACATGTCCTTCGTGCTATGCTGCAGGGTGTGGATGGGGACAGGAGCTCTTGCATCTGAGCAACCAGAAGTGACATCCTCCCCTCTCATCTCCTGCTCTGGGATGTGAGTCCTTCCACCCATGCATTGACATGTGCCTCAGTCATGTTTACACCATGTGGGCCCTACTCCAAAACTTCTTTCAATTTTGTCTCCATTCTTGCTGGAAAGCAATGCTCTCAGTGAAATTTAAGTGGAGTTTTTTCAATGAAAAGGACTGTTAAAAAGAAGTCCTTCATGATTTTGTCCAATATGAAGGTTGCTTTTACTTTTAGTTTCACAGAAATCACAAACATCCCTAGTTGCTGTGGTAGTTGAAGTCAGAATAGAAGCATGCTGTTTATGTGGCAAGGGGAATGAGAGGGGGTGGTGAATCTTTAAACCCAGGGCAACTCTGTGACTCTCACCAACAAAACCTGTCACAAAGAGCCTGCTCATTAAGATGGGTGGTCACGAGCAGAGGTCTGAGTGGCATTTGTTACAAACCCTGGAGCGAGGCAGCGTGTCCTGCACCGTCACTTCATTTCACACCAGTGTCCACTTCTGCTTCATGTCTCACCACAGCCTGGGGAAGGCTGGCATGCTGGGGCCACAGGGATGCTCTGTTGCAGGCACCTGTCGGGGAAGCTCAGGCTGCAAGGCTGGGACCTACAGTACCTCCCCTAGCAAGGGACATCCTGCACCATGAGCATCTGCCCTCAGGTTTCTCTGGTACCAGCAAGAAGTCTCCGCCTAGGTTTTCTGGACACTTTGTTCCCAAAGCTGGCATTACAGCCTGATGAGGTTTGCATCAAGCAGCTGGGTAGGAGAAACCAGGTATGCTGTGCATTGAAGGCAGTCTGGGGTGGGAACAGTTTCATCCATAGGAGGATATGGCAGGTCTCAATGTCCGTAGCCTTCTCCCTGTGCTGTTGTCCCTGTTCCTGTGGCAGCTCCAGCAGTAGTTGTGGCAGCCTGGCTGTGACCTTTATGCCCTGCTGGGGGAGCAAGGGACACAGCTGGGACACAGCACCATGCCCTTGCTGGTGGGCAGCTGTGCTGGAACTGGGGCTCTGCTAAGAGGAGCCACAGCGTGAATGTGACCTGGCCCAGCTTCACCTGCTGCACTGTCACCAGAAGGGACGGGCATGCCAGCCTCCCAGTGTCCCTGCTCCATCGTGATGCCAAAGAGAAGGAAAGTGCCCCAGGGGCAGATGTGTTGGGTCTTGGCTGCTGAGTGTGGTTGCTGCTACCAGGGACGTAGCATCTCTTTCCTGGATTTGGATTTTTTTTCCCCTGAGCATTGTACTAATTCTTGTTGTGCTTTTCCCTTCTCTATTTTTCCTTAATTATTGTCATTGCCCTCTTTTCCTGGCAAGTCAATGCCATTAAATTAAAAAAAAAAAAAAGAAAATGCACAGGCCCCAAATCCAGAGGGATTCCCAGTGCTGACTTTTTGGGCAGGCGCCTGAGGGAGGCTCTGCAACCTCCTTACGAAATTCCTGTCCTTTGGTGGAAGCAATTTGGCTGCTTTTGTCAGTCACTTCTGCCTGCAGCCTTCATCAGTGACTTGCCTCTCTCAGGATTTAGATCATCTGCCTCTGAAATGCAGAAAGTTTTATTGGAAGTTGCACATTTGTACTATAAGGTCTTGGTGGTGATACATCATCTTTTCATCTCTTTTGTTGTACAGGATGTACCACAAATAGGCCCCGATTCCTGTTTACTTTAAACATTATCTCAGCATTAGTACACAGGCTTTCCTGATTTCTCCTCCTCTGCCACAGGCCTTTCAGATTTTTTAAATGTTATGTATTTAATACATCACAGAAGTAGAAAGTTAGATTTTATAATCAATACGGTAAGGAGAACTGGAGCACGAACCTTTCCAACAGAAAAGAGCTGGACACAATTTTTTGTCCAGATAAGTGAGGAGATGGGTATGGCCCCACAGTGACTGCAAGCACTGGAGAAGCTCCCCTCCTTCTTGGGAGCCCCTGTGAAGGAACAGAGAGTGAGGGGCGATGAAAGTAGAACTTTCCAGCAACTTCTGCCAGCTGATTTGGGCCTCTCAGTACTTTTGTTGAAATGACACTCACCAGGCTCTCAGCCCTTGGTTTTCTGAGCACATTTGTGGCTGTGCCAGGGGCAGGCATGGGAGCTATTTGTTAGGAGTTGTGGGGTGCAGCCCCCCATCTGGGGACAGCAAATGCTGTCTTGCTTCCAGGGCTTACATCCATGTGGGAATAATCATGTCATAGGTATTCTTGACAGCATCCCTGTTGGGCAGACAAAGAGCGCTCCGTTTGAGAAATGAGGAAGGCTTGGCAGAGAGGTCAGCCTTTCCTTAAGCACCCACTTACTTGGATACCTCTGGTTTGTGTCCCATTTTGAGGCTGGCAAGGCTGAAGAGCAGCTTTGGATTCAGACAGCGCTCCATGCTCGTAAACACTGCCTGAAGGGTCTTGGCCCTCCACACTCCAGTGGCCCTCAGGGAAAAGTTTGGCTTCAGTGAGCATATCCAGTGCCTGCTGGAGCACAGAGCACTGTTCAGACCTTCCCTTTCCTCACTCCTCAGCCCTTGGAGTCACACCACGGTCTCCCAGGCACACATGTCAGGCAGCCTTCAGCATGGCTCTGTAACTCGGTTTTGTTCTGTGTTTTATTTATGGCTGTAAAGTATGTTTCTTCCAGGCCAGCAGAAAACAAGTCGATGTCGAAAACAATATGCGATTCAGTTTGCAGTGGTGCATCTAATTTAGAGGAACTGACTCCTTACAGTACAGTACATGCTGTGAAATAGCAGGTCTGCCTTGGCACTGACTGGACAAACAGAGGTGACTAAGCAATGCAATTGATTTATGGCAGTAGCCTTGCACAGGAGATCCGGGAAACCTCTGGGAAAACTGCCTCCAGCTGAAGGAATCGCCACGTGCGAATTATAAAGGCTCCTGGGCGCAGCAGAGACCTGTCGTCAGAGCCTGAGGAGCGAGACATGAGGCAGGAGAGCACTTAGTGTGTTGGGCACTGCCTCTCCCGGAGCTGGCCACGTCCCGGGCTGCCAGGGCTGCGCGGAAGAGCCTTTCCCGCGGGATTGCGATGCAGGGCTGCCCGCGGCAAGCCAACGAGGATGGACTGCTGTGGGAATTCCTGTCACAGGTAGGGTTGCGGGGGCAGGCAGGAGTCTGTTTTCCAAGTGCTTGGAAAGTTTGAGGCATGGCTGATTCTCTGAGGCAGAGAGATGGGAAGAGGGGGAGGTTGGAGTGGGTGAAGTGCCTGAGTGCTGCAGAGCAGGGTGATGGGGGAGGACAGAGGTCTGGTTTCAGGGCTGTCAAGTGCCTTCAGTCTCTGGAAATGAGGGACTTGAGGATGCTTATTCCTGTGGCAGTGCAGTGTTTTGTGTCAGGCAGATTATGGGCCACTGGCTATTGGCAGGTGCAGAGAATGTTTTAATGAATAAGGAGGCAAAGTCGTTTACTTGATTTGGCTTATTATGATAAAAGGCCTTCCATCACAACAGGGATTATTTGAGCAGTCTCTGAATGCGAGCTGTGGTGTCTCTGTGGGAATGCTGTTAGACTTTAAGATTTGGGGTTCTTTTTGCCCAGCCCACTTGAATCCTCAGAAGGGTGTCTCACAGCCCCACCACCCCACAACTTAGCTGCAGAGAGCTGGCTTGAGCTGCAGAGAGATTTTCGTTCTCAAGGACAGCTGAGATTCACTGAACCGATGTTGTAAGAAGCTGTTTTGACAGTGCGAGGATTTTTGGGGCTAAGTGGTGGGGAAGAAGGAGGACAGTGCTCAGCTCTGCAGCCCAGCAGGCAAGGGCTACTCTACCTTCCCTCTTCCTCTTCCTCATATCCCACCAGTGCTAGCCTTTTCCCCTCATCTCTCCCTCACTCTGCTTTGGTGCACACAGACCCTTTGTTGCTTCTGCTTTCCTGGTACCTGGCGCTGCCTGTTTGGCGTGCCATGGCCACCCCCACGAGTGCTGGCAGTGACAAGGGAAATTTGCCTCATCTCAGTCACCACTCTCCATTCCTGAGCACTCAGTGTCTGCTCTGCAGGGCAGCCTGTCAGGATCACCCTGGCACGTTGCACAAGCTGATGCCACTGCTCTCTGGGAAGGGCTGTGTTCTCCCTGCCCACCCCTCTGCTCCAGCAGTGACAGAGCCATTGGAACTGTGTCCCATGGGAATGGAGAAATGAACGTCCCACATCATCAGGGAGATCTGGGGGTGACAAACACTGAGTGCAATCGTTTCTTCAGAAGTAATAGGAAAGCAAAGGGATTAGTGCTTGCCACATTTCCTAGGAAAACACAAGTAATTTGCTGGGAGGAACGGCTGCCCTAGCCTGTGAAGTGGAGGGGCTGTTGCTGGAGATGTAGCTCTATGTCCTGTTGCACAAGGGTTGTTGGACAAGTCTGGGGAGAAATGATGCAGAAAGGATGAAACAAGCTAAAACTGAAAAGTTCACTGCTTGGACATACAACTGTGTGTGTGTGGGGTGTGAAATACTGGATTTACTGGTGGAGGAAAGTGGAGAGCAGAAGGCAGATGCTCTGCCTGTTGATCCGGGCACAAGTGCTGTGGTATGTAAAGCACCTTTGGATCACTCAAGTGGAGGAGGAGGGAGTTTGGCAGCATACCATTGAAATTACTGCCTCTCTCTGGGAGGAATTGATTAATGAGATCACGTAGGGACAAGGCTTACCAGATTAAAGTGACTTTGCAATGCCTTCCCTGTTTCTCATGGGGCACCACCCAGAAACACAGATCTGAAATCCACCTCTGGGTTTCGTTGAATGAGTGGCCCTGCACATCTCCACCCCTTAGGTCCAGGGTCTCTGTGCCAGCTGTCTCAGCTGTGAAGGAATCCTGCACGTGGGCTGCTCTGCCATAGCAAAATGGGCCAGAGGGAGGTGACAGGGATCAGTGAGCACCTGGCGAATCAGGATTGCCTCCTTCCACATGGGCTGCAGCACTTGTGGTTGGCTCACAGTCATATCCGTGTGCCCTCCCCTGCACCTAGGGGCACGGGTGGAGGTTTGAGTTCCTATAGGTTCCCTCAGTCTTGTTTGTGTCCCACAGCCCAGAGAGGATCAGTGGATGCTCGATGAGTTTAGGAATCTACACGGTGCCATCGTAGCAGCATGATACCTAAACTTGTGAAGCCACTCACTGTGTGTAATGAACTGTGGAGAGAAGTACTTGTGTGCATCCAAAACACCTGATTCAAAGGCTTTCCCGCTCATGTGTTACTCTTCTGGAGGATGACAATTCCTCAGTATGTAAACTCCCAGTATCTTATCAAAAAAATCTAACACAAACCTCAAGGAAGCTGCGCAATAGGGGAAACTCATCAGGTAGGAATGGCATTAAAGAGCTGGTCCTTTGGGAAGCTGTAGCTTTCTTTTCTGTGCATTTATCTGCTGATACCTCAGCTGCCAACCTAACCACTTTCCTTGAAAACATTCTTTATTGCCAGAGCCCAGGCACTACAAGGCTGCATTCAATAACTGGCTGGGTGGCTCTGAGGCACTGGGAGTGGAGAGACAAGGACTTTCCAAGCAAGCCAGTGACCTTCTACTTGCTCATGACTGATTTGAGGGTGGGTTGTTTTGCACTGTTTTTTTAAAGTAATGGTACAGTTGAATCAATCTAGGGGTAGGCTTTTTACCTACTGCTTATGTTTTGGAAAAATGTCGCTTGCATGAAACTCTGGTCTCAAACTAGAGCTGTTGGGGCCTCTGCCTTTCCTGTTCTTCTCTGTGTGTGTTGAAAGGAACCTGATTTAATATGGTTGCCCTGGAGTTTAGAAATGTGGTTATGCTAAATGGTTGTCTGCTAGATTGCTCTTGTGAGGTTTCCTCTAGATCCCATAGAAATTGCAGATGTTCATGCTCAACTTTGCAAAGATAAGCTTAAAGTTCAAATGAAGCTTTGCATCAGAGGGGAAGGATGAAGCCAAATCTTGTGATTTCCTTGTCAAAGCTTTGTGTTTGATGGAACATCTTGATGATATGTGGCATGGATATGCAATTCATCACCACCTGGCTTCTCATGCAGCTGCAGCAAGAATGCATGTTCTTGTATCTCCCTGTTTGCTGTACACAATAGGAGAAAGTGTGTCCCAGGACAAGAAAACAAACATACATTTTCAGATTCAGGCATTCAGAACGTTCTTTTAAGTGGTGGCAGTCCTGGGATGTGGAAGATATGGGCTCACATTCTTCTGTTGTAGCATTTTGGTTCTTACGAAGACCCTTGTAAATGAATCAGGGCCAGTGACCTCATTTTCAGTAAATTACAAGGGGAGGTTATTGCTGATTTTTCTGTAGAGATGTCTGATTAAGCCACAGAGTAAATAATAGGAACAAATATTTCAGAAGGACCTTTCCCTCAGGGTTTGTTCCCACTGAGTCAGTCCCTGTTACATCAACAAACAGTGCCCCTTCAGTAACTGCAGGAATCAACAGGGCTGAGCGGAAATCGCAACACGTCGAGCTGATTCCCCCTTTCCCCTCAGCTGGGTCATCACCAAGGCTTTCAGTTTCCACCCTGCCCCAGTATGAATGTGGTCAGATAGCACAGCCTGGCCTTGAATCCAGAAAGCAGTGATGGATCATGGTAGTCCAGCCCAGTCCCATGTCAAGAAACTTGTCATGGGTCTGTCCTGCAAAAGATTTGGCTCTACATCATCTTCTTGAAGATGAGCCCTGGGCTAAGCCCTGTGCTCCAGCCAGACTGCCTGAGTTGGGTTTCTACTCAGCCCCCATCAGGGACATCCTTCCAGTCCTGGAAAGTCGCTCTCTTCCACAGGGAGAGGGGCCACTGCCCTTCTAATGATATGATTACTCTGCTGGTCTGGCAGCACTTCAGCTTGGGACCTCTGTGTCTGAGCATGAGCTGGGAGTGCTTGGTATGAAGGAGCAGTTTGATAGCCCTGTGCTGTGCTGGTCCATCTTTCCCACTCACAGGGAGCAAGCACTGACCCACTGAGCAGCCTGCTCCGGTCACAGTTGCCAAAATCAGCTGGGGGGATCATAACAGAACAGCTTGCCTGCTGCACCTGGAGAAAGTACCTGGGCTGTGGATCCTGCCCATCCACTGGGAATGGGCTGCATGCCAAGAGCAAAGCACAACTGGAAGCTGTCATCCCAGTTGTGCAGCCCTGACAGCTCATTCCCTTGGGGAGTGAGCTGTTGAGTGGGAACTCTGGAATTGTCTGTCCCTGGCTCCCACCAGGCAGCCATGGTGTGTTGCAACATGAGGTAGGGGACTCCAGCTGAGGCCACAGCCCCCAGATCCCCGGGAAACGGGATTACTAACAGTTTTCCAGCCAAACGCCTCTGTGTCTATGCTTTTACTGGGAACAAGACGGGGGCAGAGGTCCTTGCCTACAGATGGGCAGCCCCAATATAGGGGCTGGAAATGGCCCATTGAGCAGCAAAAGGATCACAAGATGTTGGATCCTGTCTGCTGTCAGCAGCCCATGCTGAAGGCACCTTTGTAGGCGGCAGCAGGGATTCAGCTTTAAGAGAAGCTGAGCCACCACAGATCTGCTCACCTGGCTAGTTTGCCTTCCATGTTCCCCACAAGTCAGTTCAAGGTTACTAGGACAATGTCCTCCACCGGAAAACACCCAGAAAAGCCCACCAAAGAGGGAAGAGAGGTAAGAGAAGGGGCGCAGGTGGGGATGCAGTAAAATGGCATCAATGAAAATGATTTTTCAGTGAGCAAAATGCAGGCTCAGGACAGCACCAGTTCCTCAGACTGCTAAGTCAACACCTCGTGCTGCCCTCGAACCTCCTAGCTTGCCTTCCTCCCTGGGAAGGGGAAAGGGCACAGTCTGCGTTTGCTGTCTTCTTCAAGGGCTTCAGATGAAATTCCCAGTGTTTTGGAGTTTGTAAACCTCTGTGCAGAGTGAGGAAATCCAGGGGAAGCACAATAGCTGCAGGAGTAGCCTGGCATGGGTTCAGAGGTAGCAGGTTTTCTGACTGATTGGTGCTGGGCTCAGAAGTTGCTGGAAAATATTTTCAACTAATAACACTTTTTTCCCCCTGTTTTCCCTAAACTCACATTCTTTTTCTCTGGCATTTTGGCTGACAGTTGAATGGATTTATTGCTCTAATAGCAGAAAATGACCATCAGCAAATTCCTGTGTTTTTGCTGCCCCTGAGGCAAATTGCTCATAGTTTCTCCATACTCCAGAGCACAGATATTTTGGGGGGTAGTTTTCCAGCCTGGCTGGGGCAGCTGGGCTCCTCCAGCAGCAAAATTCCTGTACCTGCATTTCAGTGTCCTGCCGAGGGTGCCCTTTGTGCAATGGGACAACACATGACAGCAGTTCAGGGGGAGGTTTTGGGGGCTGTGGGAAGTTTGGGGGAGAGCCAGGACACAGAGAGTCTGACAGTCTTAGTGACAGTGTGTCCTCCTTGACACATGGTGTGTGGCAGGGGAATCCACTCCAGGCAAGGGTCAGACTTGGCCTTCGTGCGGAAGGACAGGATGTTTCTGGTGCAATTCCACGCACTGGTGGAAGTGCATTTCCAGGGCAGAACTTTGTCCTGTATCAGGTTTTGTACATCCATACTCTGCCAGCAGCTTGAGCCATTTTGGATGTACATGCTGGATGCAGCTGCGCTCATGTGACTTCCTAGGCTAAACTTTGTTACAGGGGAAAAAGCAAAGTCTTTGTTTACCCGTCTCAATGGAAAAGTTTAGTTCTGGCCTGTCTTGCCAAGGAAGGAAGGAGTGTGCCAGAGTGATAGTACAGCAAATTCTGGCTGCTGGTGGACCAGGGACGGAGCTGGCTGCCAGGCACACCATCAGCATCACACAAGGGCTGCCCTGGGGCATGGGGCTCCAGGATACAGTGAGCATCTGGCTCTTCCTTGGCTCTCTCCACTGCAAGAGATGGCCACAGTGAGGTGCTGGTCGAGTTTCTTGCGTTCATCAAGCAGAAAATGAGGAGGGGGAGAAGCAAGCACGGTGTGTGTGGGATGGGAATAGGTCAGGGAGGAAAATATCTTTCACCACATATGCCCAGATACTGTAACATAGTGCATGGTGGGACCAGTGCTTGGTTTTGAAATGCCATCTCAATTTGAGTAATCACAGCTCTGGTATCAGTTCTCAATCACTGTGTGCAGCTCCCAGCTTTCTCAAAGCACACAGCTACCAAAGGGGCAAAGCTCCAACCTGAGTTCAGTCTTTATATATAATTTCTTTCTGTCCTCCTTCCCCTGACTCAGGTGTTAATGGCTCCTGAGCACAGCATGCTTGGCTAACATGGGATGCTTGGCTGGCGTGGCTGCTCTCTCACAGGGCTGAAAGGCACAAGTTGCCCCTATGACTTTCATTTACATGGGTTGAAATTATCACAAGGTTAAATTACAGCTAGGCAATGCTCCTGGGTGCTTTAAAAGTTTCAGAGTTTAAAAGCTGGCTCCAGAAAACTGCTCAACCAGGGCTCTGTAAAGGGAAACTCATCTAGGGTAAATTTACCATGTGCCTTGAATTCAGGAGCTGCTCTCCTGTGCCCAGCTGGGGCAGGGTGGTTGCCCCAAATCACAGCCTTCCCGTTGTGGCCCAAAGCAGCACAGGAGTGGCGAAGGGCCCCACCCCACCAGAACAGCATCTCCAGCGCACAAAGGGCAGGCTTGTCTGAAGAGAGGGTGGGTTCTTTCCATATTTTCCAATGGGACTGGGAGACTCAACAAGACCTGGGACTGACTCACAAAATCCAGCTCTTGAGACCAGTCTCTTGGAGTGGATAATTTTTTATATTGTCCTCTTCCTCATCTAAGGATGTGATGGTTCTGTGGAGCAAAGGATGGTGCCCCATGTGAGCATTACCCATCCCCCTGCATCTAAAACTTTCCAATTGAAACCAGGAGCCCTCACAGTGAGCTCTGCTGCCAGCCTCAAATCCCAGCACTGACTTCTGTGCAGCTGAAACACAGCTCCCCTCCTGATTTTGTCCAGATCCTCAGTTTTGTGAGTGTTTCTGCTCTTTTCCTTTGGACCTGCTTAAACTCAAATTAACAACCTCTTAATGGGACCTGCATCTTCCAAAAGAGCCTCTGTTAGTTGCTTGCCACAGCTAATACTTTCCAAATGCTTTCAATGATCCTTTTTTTAACTACCTCTCTATACAGAAAACAAAGATCTCCTCTTCCACCCTCCCCTCATTTAGCTACTCTCTGGGATGTGCCAGTCACTGATCTGAGAATACTTTGTTCTTGTCTGGCACATCAGGTCACAAATAGTCACCTCATCAACACATTTTTTGTTAATATCTCAAACACTCTGTGGCTATTAAAAATACTAAAAATACCTTAGCTCATTAACAAGACACTGTTTCCAGCATACAAACTTTTCCATTACAGAACCACTAACTGTAATGCCCTAAAGAGCTTAGAGTTGTTTCTAATCTAAGTAAAATAGGACACCTTCCCTCTACTTGTGCCATGTCTACTTTTGCCAGTGACTACATAAGAGGGATAGACCTGTGCTGCTGTTTCCAGAGGCATGTGTTAGCCAAGATGAAATACTTTCATTTATGGATTTTTTTTGTTCTTCATCTGCACCCACAGTACTGCTGCCTGGACAGCACCACTAACAGATTTAGGTCTTGTGAGATTTTTACATCTACCCTCACGAGCTGGAGCATGGGTGTTGAGAGACCCTCATGCAGAGGTGAGCAGGCTGAGGCAGGGGGCCAGACAGTCCCTACCTGGGCACACCAGCTTTGCATAGACAATTACATTTGTGATTAGGAATGGAGCAGATTTAGCCACAACATTTGCATAGCTCCTGTGTAGAGCTCTACAAGTGCTGGTGTACAGTCAGTACCAAACCCCAGGGTGGCAATCGTGCCCTTGGCCCAGGGCCCATGTGCAGGGAGAGTTCTGGCAGCAGTTTTCTTGGACATTTCAGAGATACCAGCTCAGGAGAAATGGATCCTTCTCCCTGGTGGTGTCCCGGGATGTGTCCCTAGTTAGCTGTGCCATCCTGGCCATGTAGTACTGGTGTGCACTGGTGAGGAGGTGTGAGCCTCCCCTACTGACGAGGCTGTCTCTGGGACTCAAATGTCTTGTGGTGGCCGTGGTTTGAAACACTTTGTCTGCTCTAAGAGGGAGCACATGAAACATCTTCAGTAGTTCCTGAAGCGTTAGCATCACCAATGCCACTTTTTCATCAGTAGCTTCATAAGTTGTTTTTCATGGAGAGAGTCCTGGTGTTTGCACAGGTGAAGGAACAGTGAATCCAAATCGGTTTTATGCAAAAAATGCAAATACCTCTTTTATTAGTAGATTGCCATGTGACAGGGATAGTACATTTGCAAAGCAGTACAGCTCACTTTCTGCAAATCTCTCCTCCTCATTTCATGTAGGGCCAGGATTCCTGTAAGGCTGGTTACATCCCTGAGAGGCCCTGACAGCCATGTGCTGTTGCACAGATTTGTGACTTAGCAGTAAAAATAAGGTTTTGTTCTCCACAGGCCAAACAGTGGCTCTAAACAGTGCTAGCAGCCAAGCAGAGGGGCTCAGCGAGGTCACCAAAAAGCAATTAGCTCCAAAAGCTAACTTGTGATTTCGAGTTGATCATGGTACCCTTTATTCTGAGACTGTGAAGGTCTCACTGCTTCTCTTTCGAGAGCTGTTTTTCATACAGAAAATCTGCATGGGAGATAAGGAGAGCTTCCAGCGACCACCCCGTAGGTGAGACTGCCTGTCTGTAGTTTCCTTCCATCCCTAATCAACAACAGGAGCAATTCAAGAGCTTGGAAACACATGGGGTTTTTTTCCTTTTTTTTTTTTTTGCCTCCAGACAGGGGAGGTTTCCCAAGCCATGATTCAGTATCACTGAACTAATACTTCAGCTTTACACCTGTCTGCTGGTTTCCACCGCAGAAGGGATTGCCACGCTGTGAGCTAAGGGGGGTGGCTTTGTGAGGTAGCTGCATCCTCCCAGAGTGGTGGGGGAATTAACCGTGCAGGGCAGGAGATCCGTGCAAGGAATGCTGAGATTGCTACTTCTGCCCACACAATAGGATTGCAAACACAGGACAATGACTGAAATGAAGAGGAAACACTGACCCTAAAATATTAATCCTGGATTGTCATGATGAAATGACACCATGTGTAAAACTCTCTAGCAAGCATACTCCATCCCCCAAAATGTTTGAGTTGTACTTGAAATATGTATGCCCAAAAATGGCTTGATGGTCCCCAGTTTCCCATCTCTGAGGCTCCGAGGTGGTTAGAAACTGCATAAGTTGTTGTGTCTGGTGGGGTTTAATACCTCACAAGCCTGGCCTGCATCTTTGAGCTGTGTGGGAGGCAGATAAGCTGTGACCAGAGGTGTCATATAGCTCTGACTTTGTGCAGAAGCTGGCCAGGCTGCTGCCTTGGGCTGCTGATTGTAGGACCATCCCTGTGGCTGTTGGCAGTGGGAGAGGAGAGTTAAAATTACTAAATTTTACTAAATTTAAAAATGAACTAAAATGAACATCTGGAGGTACCTGACCCTGAGAGCCACCAAAGCATGGAGCTGGGAGAGACCATGTGTATGGCAAGCATCTGCTCTTGGTTGGGGTCATGTGGCTGCTTAGGCTGTGCTGCTGCTCCCCATCCATGCTGCAAGGCAGAGGCCGGTCCCAAGCCCCCTTAAATCACTCTGGGGATGATGGCACAGTGAGATGGGCATCCCTGGGGGTGGGACTGGCAGTAGTTCCTGTGCTAGTACAGCCAGCATGCCCAGGGACCTGTGGAACACCCTGCATCGAGGACTCTGTCAGCCCATTCTCCCCCAGGAGTCACTGCTGTGCTCCACAGGGAAAGCCACCAGGAATTTTTGGCTCTCCACCCACACCTTGCTCTGCTTGGAGCCCTGACTTTTCTATACCCACACTCTGAGAGGTGTGGTGGTAGGTGTGCCCTTTTTTTCAAGCCAGATCTGAAAACATGCACTCATTTGTTCTGAACAAGGCAGCTTTCTGGCTGCATCGTGCACTCCTCCTTTTCAGCGCGGTGTGAGTAGCATGCAACCTGCGTGCAGAGCCCTGCCATCTCGCTGATCTCTCAGTTGCTCACTCAGGAAAGCTACCTCCTGCTCTGCAAGCTTCAACACCGTGTAATGGAAAAATGTAGAAGTGGGGCCCAGCTGTGCGTCAGCGGCTGCCTTGGCAACCTCCGCCTGCGCTCCGCTCGGTGATAGGCGCGCGGGGCTGTCCATCTCCACCAGGGACGAAAGGTAGCATTAAGCATCCCCCCCCACCCCTTACGAGGGAGAAGAAGGAAATACCAGGGTTTGCTGGTGTCGCTGGAGCTTGCCGGGTGCTAACAAAGCCGTAATTTATGAGCGCTGCGAAGAATTTCATCGTTCTTCAAAGCAGAACGGAGGCATCTGGCACTCGGCCACTGGGTTTGCATCAGTACAGGAAAAACGCTGAATTTCTTCAAAGCTGCCACAGCAGTTTTCTATTTTTAGGTTAACAATGCCTGTTTTGCTGTAAAGCATCAAATGTCAACAAAGAATGAAGATCTATTTATGTTGCTTTATTGTAAAGCTGGAGCAACAGGAAGCTGTGAGCCATCTGGGTGCCTTCTGAGCCCTCCAAAAACCCCATCCTGAGTCAGTTGTAAAGTGCACTGGGTCACTGCCATGCCAGCGCGTTTGCTTTCTGATGGGGGAAAAAATGATGGGAGTTTTGGGGATTGCCTCCCTGTCCTCGGATCCTTCGGGATACTGTGCATGGGAGAGAAACCAAATGCCCAGCTCTAGGTTGCTCTTGCATTCAGAAACACTTTGTTTCTGCTGTTCAAGCCCTCCCTTCTGAAGCAGCACCTCAGCACCAGTGTGCACCTTGGTGATGGTGCCTGCATTTCACAGTCCAAAGGCTCACTGGAGTCAGGGACAGTGTCAGGGGCCCTCTGTGCTCCTGAGGGTGAGAGGAGTCAGGAAGGGCACCAGTTTTCCTGTGTTCTACAACACTGTTGGACAAAGCCAGTTTTGACAAAAGTTTCTGTCCTTAAGGACCCTAATGCAGGAGCTGTGGTTGCTGGCTTACTAAGATCAACCCCAAAGGAAGTGCTGCTCTAGACAGCGTATTTCTGAGTTGGAGAATAGATGACATCCAAGCTGAATGTGTGGTTTAGATTGCAAGGTGGTCCTTGCCTTGCTGCAGGAAAACACCTGGAGCATGAGTGGTGTGTTGAAACACTGATTTTACTGTGAGGGCAGGTAGCAACTGCTTGTAGGGGCACGAAGCAGATCTCAGCTCCAGAGGGTGCTTGGCACCTTGGCCTGCTGAAGCAGCTCATCGAGCTGTCACTGAGTGAGAGGAAGTGGCAGCGCCTGCCCTCTCTCCTCCTGCACTCTGCAAACACTCGCCTGGGTGTCTGCAGCAGCCACTGAGCTCTGGGGTGAAGTCCTGGTCACTCACTGCTCACACCCCCAGCCTCCTCCACTATCTGCTTCTTTGGGAAGGAACCTCCTTTTTCTCTTTTTATTTTGATTTGAAAAAATGAAAATAGAAAAAGCCTGTCCGAGTGACTAAGTGCTTCATGTGCTGTTGAAGTAAATGAACAGCAAAATGTCTGAGGGGAGAAGATGACTAAGTTTTTTTTTTCCTCCTCTTCTGCTTCCTTCACCTTCTAAGAGAGGCTAAACATAGTTGTCTGCTGCAGGAGGACTTCAGCAGACGGCTGCTACCCACAGATGCAGCCTCAGAGATCGTGGGCTTGTGCCTTGGTGGAAAATCCAGTCCTTCAGAAGACTGGGCGTCATCCCTATATTCATTTCTCTTCTCCCTTGCTCTTCCCTCAAGATAAAATAAATTTAGAAACACTAGACACAATGAGCTAAACTCTGCCTGAGCTACACCCATATTTATAATGGGTTCATTGTATTGCCTCTGCAAGTGCCTTCACTATCATAGGGCTAGAGATAACTACCCTTCATCTTTGTCTCCTTTTTTTGGACCAGAAAATTCTTGAGAATCCTCTTCAATCATAACAGTGTTGTTCCAAGAAAGACTGTTTTATTATGAAACGCACGATCTCTACCTCTTTAGAGGATGTCACACTGTGTCATTCCACTCACCTTAAAATAGCCTCTTTCAAGAGAAATATTTAGTTTAGAAACAATTTCCCTTTATTTTTTTTTCAGAAAGAGCAATCAGATCTGGGGATCTGTGTTTATGAACCTGAATTGCCTGGGTGATCCTGGGGTGATGCTGTTTGTGGTCAGCGTGTTGTCAGCATTGCTGTAGAACTTAGACCCTCTCTGCCCACATCCGGGACTCCCACACAGGACACTCACCAGCTCTGCTATTGCCCTGACTGAGCAGTGTTTCCCCCCAAAACCTCAGCATGTCCCTGTTTGTGCCTGTGCCAGCATCAGCCCCCAGGGCTTACGTGGGGTCCCAAATGAGCCGACTTGGCAGGAGCAGGGTGTTTCTCCCCAAGCATCCTCTCCCTGCTGCACACCCAGGGATTCAACACACAGCCATTGCAGAGGTGATTTTCCACTATTAATGCTTGAAACAAAGTTCCATTGTCCTGTTTCAGATGAGCATTTCCCTTTCGAGTCAAAGAAACCTTTTCCTCCCCAGCACCCTGTGTAAAGCTGTAAACATGCACCAAAGCAGCAAATTTCTTTGCCGGCCCCTGCATTTCTCTTTCCACCAAAAACCTATCATTTCCCCAGCTGTCACCTCCGCAGCATGGCATGCACCAGCTTGCAGGAGATTGTGGCCATTTATACAGGAGTGATAAGGTTTTTCCTCAATTTCTTAGGAGTTAACAGCTGAAATCCTCTTTTTCTTCCCCCGCCCCACCCCTGCGTGTCAGCACACGGTTGGGTTGGAAAATCCAACCCCGCGTGCCGCACCAGGATGTAGGGTTGGGTAACCCTCTCCGTGTCTCCGAGGATCCCATTCCTTTCCCTAAGGGCTCAGGGGAGTGCCAGGGTGCAGCAGGGCTTGCCAGCTCTGCACACAAGCTTCAGACAGAGCGTGGAAGAAGCAGTGTAGGAAGAAACCTCCTTGCCTGCTGCCACCACGGCTTCTTCCCCCAGCGCCGCGCTGGCCTTCCCCCGGCACAGGGCTGCCCAGCTGGCTCCTCGGATGCTCTCCCAGCAGGCAGGCGTGGCAGGACATTGGCTTTGGGAGCAGAGGTATGTACCTGGCCCTGCAGGAGTCAAGCTGTGTGCCTACAGCTGACATTTTTCCATGACTCATAACTAAAATGGTGAAGGGGTGCGCATAGTGCTCTAACTCCAAAAATGAAGCCGAGGATAAAATTGCTGCAGGTTCTGTGTGAGGTCTGCTCACTGTCAGCCCTTCTGCTGCAGTGGGCTTCGGGAGGCAGCTGAGGTGTGCTGTTAACATGAATTCCTCCCCCCATCCTGGTCTCTAGGGTCCCACACGGCGCAGTGGGTGCCCACAGCCAGTGCTCTGGCTCAGCCGAGCTTGTCCTCGGTGCCACCCTGTCCTCTCCATGCTGGGTGAGCCCACTCCTGGGTGTGGCAGTGACAAGCACCCTGCCTGGCAGAGCATGAGTGCAGCCACGTCTGGATCTGTGTGGGTAGGGAATGGGGTAATGTGGATGAAGTAGATGCAGATACAGTCCCTGTTCTCAGCCTGACGCTGCTGTGTGGAGCAGCTGAGCATGTGAGATGGTCCATGTTTGAAGCCCTGTAATTAGCTGGACTTGCTGTGCTCCTGGGAGCCCCTGGCTCCAGCACAGCCTGTGGCTGATGTGTCCAGTGAGGAAGGAATCCCCACAAGCAGCTGCTTCTGAAGTGCATGGTTTGTGCTTCCCATATCCATTCAGAGCAGTGTGGCTGGAAAGCTGGTGGAGGAGAAAGTCTCAGGGCACCAACAAGCAGACCATGGGGAACAAGCTTGTGCCTGTCTCATTCTGATGGAGAGAAGTCTCACGTATGCCCACAAGCCCTGGTGCCAGGAGTAGTGTAGAGCTGAAAAGCTGACCTGCACTGCCCTTACCTGCAGCACATGGGGAGACTGCTCTGTGGGTGCACACTGCCTGTAACAAATCTCTCTTTGCCTTCAGGTTTAGGCCACTTTTTAAATAGCCCTTAGTGCTCTTTAAAGACCAAAACCTCTGAGATGCTATGCTAATTCTCCTGGGAAGATGCTTTGGGCACTGTGTGGTGCATATACAGCAGGTCTGCAGCTGTGAGCAGGGTGCTGCGTGGTGTGTGCCTGTGGCTTCCTGGCTGCTTGCAGTGCCCCTCTCTGGGCAAAAAGGTTTCCCAAAGTCATCGTCTTTCTGCTGTGCTCCTTCTGTAAGGATCTGAGACCAAGGAGGATCAAGCTGCACTTCCACTCCTAGAGGAGCTTCTGCTGGTTGCTGATTATATTTAGAAGCTTCCTAGAAAAAGGGGACCATCCCATGGCGATGTGTTGGGAGTGCTGGGGAGCCACTGGAGGCAGGCTGGTACTCCCAGCAGCTCCTGTGCAAGCAGAAACTCCTCCAGCCACTTAGCAGACGATTTGTGGTCCCAGCTCCAAAGCAGGAAAGACAATAAAACTCCTAAATAGTACTTTAAATCACCAAAGTGCTTTCCAAACATGAGGGACTCCAAACACAAATGAAAGTGCTAAACTGATTTAAAGGGGAATTAAAAGGTCACGCCTGTTGAACATTTAGCTTTAGAGTTTAGTCATGTTTATGAAACTTATAACTGCTCTTCTAAATCACCTTTTTACATTTCCTATACCCAGTAAATGGGGGAATGTTCAGCGCTAATGACTAATTCAAAAAATTTTCTATTCTAAACAAATTTCCGCAAGCAGAGCTTGGCCCTTTCTTTTCTTCCCTTCCAGCTCTGCCTTCCCACTTCATGGAAGGCACTTTAAAAGCATCTGAACATTTCACTTGGAAATGCTCATGGGAGAGAGATGCATTTCTCATGCACACACTCCACAAAGTGAAATGCAGTTATGGTCAAACAGCAGATAAGCAGGATCTAACTCCATGGGAGGGGGCAGAGCAATGGAACAGCAGTGGAAAGGTTTTCTGTGTCCAAAACCAGTGTAAAGTTCTGGGGGTTTCAGCAACAGCAAAGGTCTACAAGTGGGGCCTTTCTCATGCAGCTTCTGCTGCAGATTGCTTCACTGACATCGCATGACTTGGCTCGGTTAACCCTGCTTGTGTATCACCAGTGCTTATGGGCATTATGCTCCTGGGGTGTTACATTTACAGCATCCCTATCAATGCCCTCCGGGCTATGCCAGAGGAAATGCTTCACATGGCTACAGCAGCACTGGAGGTCAGTGGCAGCCCTGTCTGGCCCGTGTCCACCCTGCCTGGTAATGCCAGACTGAACAGATGAGCCATGTGGTATTATCACACCATAGCGTGCGCCTGCTCAGAGCCTTGAGGGGGAGAAGATCCCTGTCCACCCCCCTTCTTTGGGGCACGAGCTCTGGGCATGTCAGCTCATGTCATGGCCCTGGTCAGAGAGCAGACTAGACCAGCACCAAGATTTCTGGGTCTTCTCCTGAAGCTGATAGAAAGAAATCAGACTCAAAAAAACCAAGTATTAAAAGTCGCTTTGTTCCAGTCATTGAGGTTACTCCTGCATTTGGTGTCTCTGACCCAAGTGCCTCCAGGCAGGCTGTAAATGTGTCATCCTGGTTTAAATCTCTAGAAACTTAGCTTCAAATTGTGGAAGAGAGTGTTTGGCAGCCCCTGTCCAGTGGTTAACTCTATCTACCAGTCTAAATCAGCCAGATTGGAAATAACTGGGACTTCTACTATCTCGTGCTGGTCTGACTGTGTTCTCAACATGCCCTGTGCTGACACCTCTCTTTCCCAAAGGACTCCAGGGTTTGGCTCATCCCTTGGGAGGACGTGGCAAAGCCTACAGCTCCCATCCCAGATCCCTGCCATATACAAGCGCAGGTTTTGTGTTCAGGTTGTTTCTTGCAGGAAGGCTGTGTCTTACCAAACCACTGCCCTCTGGTACACTCTGTTGTGACTTTTAGGAGCTGAGTCTCTTCCGTATCCTAAGCTGCAGCTCTGGCCTGTAGGGTGCTGAGCTGGACTTCAAATCAAGTACCCAGAGACCAGTGCAGTTGTTTGCTCTCAAGAAGAGGACGTCTCCTGCTCTCAGCATGTGGGAACTAGAAGCAGTGTGGGATTCACAGTGGCAGGGTTGGGAAGGCTGCAGAGATCCTTCCCCACTGGCAGCATGAGAGTGCGGAGTGCTAGAGCCAGCACAGGCTCAGGAGCCCATGTCCCCAGCGTGTGCTGTGCTGCTGCAGGAGCTGATGAGCTGAAACGATGTTTGGAACCAGAAAGATGGTGGTGAATACCCTGGAACTGGGAAAGGGATCAAACACAAGTCTCCAGATGGAAACAGAGCAGTTTCCATCAAAGCTGATGACAAGTTCCCTGATAGAGGGATCCAGGGTCAGATCTTTGGGCAGCACATTCCATTTCTCAGCTGAACGCCTGATCTGGCTGCCTGCAGCTCTGTGCACCAGCGTGTTGCACCAATGAGCTGCAGTGCTCTGGGACTCTCCTCACGAATCTGTTCACCAAGGCCCACTTTTGGCTACCAGCAAGGATTTTTATAGTCTGGTGACTTTTAAAGGCTAGCTGCTTTCTGAGGAAGAAGCATTGTACAGCTTAAGTAGCAGTACACCAAAAGTGATTAGCTGTTTCTGAATTACTCACTTACCTTTTCCAAGCTGAAAATTGCCTAACAAATCTTATTGGTGTGTACATAACGAGTAACAAATACATTTGCAGAGATCTGGATCAGTTCCCACTCAGGAAAGTAGGCTGAGTGTGTCTGATGCGGGCAATTAATAATTCCACTGGCTTTATGGGAGGGTCAGTTGTAGCTGATCTGCATTAGGAGTTGTTCAGCTTTGCTTCAGAAAAGGCTCTCCACCAGGAAGAAATGCCTCGTGGAGACAACAGCAGCTTTTAGGCTCAGCTACTGTGAGCTCCAATGCAGGCTTTGCCTTCGCTCTCACTTGGACTTTTTTGTCTTCTTTCCTTCTTTGCCAAACTGGACAGAGAGGTCTAACACCACCTCTCCACTCTGCAGCCATTTCCCCTGAGTGTGGTGTTGACGTGGCTGCTGCTCTGCTGCTCCCCTCTGCTCGCTCTTTGTGAGTGAGGAGGTTCCAAATGTCCTTCCAGGCGACGGGTGACTCCTGTGCTCCCGGCTCCCACAGCCGCTCTGTTTCCTTCCATTGTCACAGGGGAAGTCAAGCTGAAGGACTGCTGCTCACTCATCTGCCTCTGCTGTTTCTAATTCTCCTTGCCTCCATCACAAGCAGGAAGAGGGAGCCTGCAACAAGCTCCTGTTTTTTTCCAATACACTGGAATATTTTTTCCATGATTCGAGCAGATGTTCCTGGCTTTCATGTGTTTTTACTGAGGCTCCTCTATCGTTCATGCTGATCTCTGCAGACAGCAGAGAAGCAGTAGCTTTATCTCTGTGATCCTCTAACCCTAGATCTTTGGTCTTGGTGGGACAACTCCCTGATCCCACTGGAGAAAAGGGCATTCCTCACAAAGCCAGAGAGGAGTGGCTTCTCTCTTGTGAAAGGCAAAATCCTTCCTGACTAAAACGAGACATTTTTGAAAAACAGAGTGTTTGAAGTAAAACAATCCACATATTAGGATTTTTTTCTCACTCTAAATGAGATGGAGACCTTGGAAAGTAGCAGAAGCTGCTATACCCCAAGAGATGTAACTGTCCCCCAACAGGAGTATCTATACCACAGCCATCAAAATAGTTTATCTAATGGGTCTTGGGAGTTTGCATTAGAATTTCTAGGCTCCCAGCAGTGCCTTTCAGTCATCAAACTGTATTTCCTTGTATTAACTTCAGTGAAGTCTGATGTTGGGCCTCACTTTATCTTTGCTCAGCAATGTCTGTGGGATGTGGGACTGGCGTTGCTTCTGCCAGGTTTTGGGGAGCTGCTGAAACTTTTGTATTATGCCTTCTGTAACTGAATCAAGAAATGCCCTCTGATCCAAAGCCCCCCTCCTCCATTGCCAGCTGCTCCTCTGGCCAAAACAAGGCTATTGAGCTGCTGTGCAGTACAGAAACAAATGCATCGGCAAGGATGAGAGGAGTTTGTGTAGGAGGAAGACGATTTAAAATATGGGCTGTCACTTGCTGCCAGCATCAGGGTCAGTGGTCACAGCCTGGTGCATGCTGAAGCGGTCACTGGGCCCTTTCTGTTGTTGCCAGGACAGAGTTCCAGGGGCTGAGAGATGGCAAAGCCAAGCAGAGCATAACCCCAGCTCCACGCCATCACATCACAGGTTTTTCACCAGGAATCCTGCATTTTGGTCACCCCCATGCAAGGACACAGCAGGAGGAGGCATTCTGTGGTACCTGCCAGCTCTGCCCCGCTGCCCTCCACGCCCAGCGTCCAGCACAATGAACAGAGCTGGCCTCCCCGCCGTGGCTGCAGTGACAAGGTTTTTCCCAGTCAGGGGAAACAATCATCACTAGGGAAACCTTAACTACTTTTTAAAGAGCGAAAGAAAACACATTCATTCTTTTAAACATGGAAAACTAAATGGCCTCTTTTTCCTTGGCTGCATGTGCATGGCCGTGCAGCAGGCTGGCACGGAGTGAGCTCTGGGGCAAACGCTCCCCCCACTCACTCAGTTATTAAAGGGGAGGGCTCTGTGGTGCAAAGTGTGCCCTTCTCAGCCTGCTCTCAGCTCCGCCTTGGTTTTTTAAACCAGAAAGGCTCTGGCCACCCGACCCTCCTACTTGTGAGTGAAACATCTTGGAGCCTGTAGGGGCCCCTGGAACCACAGCACCACAGCTTCGTGTCACTTCTTGGAAGAGCTGGAAGTGAAGCCCCCAGGAGGAGAGCTTTCTCCAAAGGGAATGGAAAGCCAGGGTGTCACTTATGCAAGTCCCTGGGCAGTAGTTCACTGCTACTCCAGTGAAGCCTGGGAAAGCAGTGGGCACTGGTGACACTACTGTCTCCTCATAGTTTTCCTCCACCTCTTCTGATCCTAAGGTGTTTCATGATTTTCCTGGGAGAAAGGAGCTGAAGTTCTTTTCACAATTGGGAAAATCATTAATTTAATGCTGCTCCCACTCTTTTCCATCTCCTGCCCCAGCTGTGTAATCTTGCCTCTAACCATGCATGCTCTAGTTAATAAAAAGTGCTAAAATACAGGTCCAACTCCTGCTATTTCCAGGAACGTTTGGTCCCATAAAACCATAGGAAAGCATAATTTCAGCAAATTAAATCAGTTACTGCCTATCTCTCTGGCTGAATGCATGGAAAGGGAAGAGCACCCTGCTGGCTCCATGCATGGGGAATAACACCAGTCAAATTCCACCAGTGTCCATGCTGGGAAAAGGAGGCAGCAGGCAGTCTGAGAAAGTCTCCTTTGAGCAGACATTAAAGGAATAAGTATGCAATAGGGAAAATGTACAGCGAGCACTGAGCTCATCAGTCACTTTTTGTTTAATCTAATTAAACACAATATATCCTCTGACCTTCTGTGCTGGCACTAAATTCTCCTGTGTTGTTCTTTCCATACGAAGCTCTATTGACAGATGGGGAAAGCCTGGAGTTTGCTTTAAGCTTCAGATAAGTAAAGTTAAACATACGGCAGATAAAATTGTTTTCCCTGCACTCCTCTCCTACTGACCAATTGTGGGTGCTCACTGGGAGGGATTAACTCCCCTGGCCTTTATCGCACCCCTGGCTTGGGGCACTGCTCTGTGCCAAAAGCTGTAAGAGGGCAGAGGCAGAAGCAGAGTGCTGCAGAAACCCTGGAAAGTTCATTTCTAGAGTTGGTTCTGCAGTTGCTGAGTTTTATTTCCATGTGGTGGACTATTAGGGAAAACAGTGCCGTTCCTTGCTAAATATATTTCCAGAGTCACTAAACAATTTACTTAACAGCTAATCAGTTGGCATTTGCTGATGCTGAACCAGGTTTTAAATAAAAAGTGTTGAATTGCATCAGGCACCTCGTGCATATTCCCTGCTTAATCAGGCTCCATGCTGTCACTGCCTGTGCATGAGTGCTGTTGGTCCACACAGCTTCCTGACTTTTCTGGGAGGCAAAGCAGCCACAGGGCTGGATTTGGAGAAAGCTGGTTGCCAGGGTGCCACATCAGGTGCAGGCTTTGATCATGCAAAAAACTTGGAAATGTGCTCATCTTTCCAAACGACCACCTGCGGACTCACCTCCTTGCAGGCAAATAAGAGCACGTGTATGCCCTTCACCGGCATCACTTGGTAATGCCACCTGCAGACCTATTTCCTCCAGGATGGTAAAAAATCCTTTGGTCTGAGTCTGGGGAGTTACCACAAGTAACACCTCCATGCACCTGTGCCTGTGCTCCTGGATGTGTGAGCAAATAACTCCTTGAAATGTAAACCGAAAGTTACAGACGAGCCCGGAGACGATGATCTTATGGCTCCCAACAGGCCATGTTAAAGAAGATTTCTTTACTGTAAATAGCCTTAGTACTCCCTTTCTCTATTAATAGCACCAGGCAGGGCAAGAGGCAGCAGAGGGGCTGTTTCCTGCATGTGGTTATGGAGTCAGACTGGAGTCATGTGAACCTCGTGGCTCTGGTTTTCCGTGGCCGGCTGCAGAGCCTGACATGAGGGTTGGCATGCCCGGGATCCCAAACCATGGGCTTTGAGATCTCTGAGCACACATCAGTGTCTGGATAAAGAGAGACGCCTTGCCATCCCCAGAGGCTGTGAAGGACCTTGCAGATGATTACAAGCCACCTCCCATCTCTCTTGGGGCTCAAGGGAAAGTACAAAGACTGACTTTTTGGAGCAACTCTCTACCTAGGGAGAAATTTTGCTATCTTCAGGCAAAGGGAGTGGCAGGATCACTGAGGGCGTTGCCCAGTGTTGCTCCTCCATGGTCCAGCCTCTATCTCCCCTTCGCAGCCTGTCCCAGAGACCAGATGGAATCATGCAGCTGCTGGTTTAGTAGGGGAGCTGCCCCTTGCAAAACTCAGCCTTTTGAGCATTCCCACAACAGAGCAACATCCTTTTGATGAAGCAAACTTTTCCTTATTACACTGGGAGGGGGCTCAGGTGTGAACCGAAACCCCAATGACTCCTGAAGAAATCAGAGAGACAACAGCCACTCCTCTCCTCTGTAAGTGTCCAGTGGTTGCCTCTCTGAAGCTGGGGGAAAGGGGTTGTGTGAATCAGGATTGTGTGTCACCCCTGCAGCAGTGACAGCCGACCTTGCAGTCGATTCCCAGCAGGTTGGGAGTGGCTTGAAATGGATGACGCTGCCTCAAGCTTTGCCATAAAAAGAATCGTTACACATGTCCTTAAAACTTGGGTTGGAAATACCTGGCTAAAGGAGTGCCTGAAAACGGGTAAGGCCTGGATGACAATGTTTCCCTCTGGCATAAAGGGAGTGAGGATGTGCTGCCTGTTCCTCAGGTGGCTGTGCTAAGTGACTGGCTCCCTGTCTCATTCAGATCAGCAGAAGGGTTGTTGTTGTTGTTGTTTATGTGGTTTGTGTCTCCAGGGGACTCAGGGTCATTACCCTGCACTGGGAGCAGTGCTGGAATGGAGAGCATCACTCCTGGGAAACCCCTGGCAGGGGAAGCCAGGGTGGCTTGCTCTGCTTTAGGCACTGTTTGCCTTCTTTCTGCCTGTACCTTGAAGTACCTCAAGGTTTTAACTATAAAGCTGTAACCACCGAAAAACAGAATCTTGGCCTGGGAAGGCACATTGCCTTGGCGTGTTTCCTGGGACCGAGTGACTTATGATGCTGTGCTGCAAGTGAGGGGAGGACTCCTTTTAGAGGAGGTGGGTCACACTCGTTTAGAGTCCAAACTCCCCCAGAGACTTTTTCTTTTCCCTTTTTTCATGACATCAGCCAGAACTTGGATGTTACTATTTTAAAAACAAAAGGAGGGGACACCCCCCCTGCTTCCCCTTCGCTCTCTGCCAAAAGGAGAACAAAGAACAGCTAAAACACACAAGTTCTGGCACCGTGTGTGGAAATAAAAACATTCATCCTCATGTCAGGTAGGGAACTGCCCGACCCCCCTGCCAAAGCAAGCAAGCCTGGTGGCAGAGCGAGCCCAGGGCGCAGAGGAGCCCGGGAGAAGGGGATGCCCAGTGTCACCCCGTGCTTGGGCAGCTCCTGCCAAACTCCTGCGCTGCTGTACCAGTGCCAGGCTGCGCCGGGACACTCCTGGCCACGGGCAGCCTTCCAGGGAAGGGCTACCCTGCTCCTCCCAGGCTGTGAGGTGGGGAAGGACCTTTATTCTTGCCCTCTCCCACCCCTGTCCTGCCCGCTGCTTGGGCAGCCCCTGCAGCTCCCTGCTCCCCAGGGGGCTGGTGCAGGGCACAGGGATAACCCGGTGTAATTTCCACACTTTAGACACTGCCATCTTTGTCTGGCTTCTTGCTCGCCTTTTAAACATGTCAGCAGTTCCCAGCACGGATTCCTGTGCCGTGAGTTCAACCCCAGCGAGCATCCAAACTGCAAGTCCAGGCTGCTGGCTTTTCCCTGCCTGTCTGTGAAGCATTACTGGAACAGGGGCCAGTTCTCCAAACACGAGGAAGAGATTACTTGGGCTTTCTGGAAGGCTCCCTCCCAGGCTTTCAGAGCAGAGCAAATGAGGATAATTTATCTGCTGGCTTCCAGCTGAACCCAGAAGCGTGGAGCAGCCAAGGACTACACTGTTTGTCCCAGCTCCCACAAGAAGGCATTTTTCCATTGTTGCCGTTGTATATCGTTCACATAATTTGTTTGTGCCTTCACCTTCTGGGGCCAAGATAAGAGGTCATCCCCTGCCTTTTACTGGCGGTGTGTTCCCTAGAACAATCCAGGGAAAAACTCGCAGGAAGGAGCTGTTGAAGGAGGCTTTCGTACGTCCAGTGCAGCCTCCGTTACAGTCATGTAAATAGTTTTGAGCAATCTGTCTGGTGAGAAACACAACATGTCAGAAGGGAATTGTTCTCTGAGCTGTAGTTACGGATGGGCCAGAGCGGACGGATCAGCACATGGGGGTTGCCAGCTTAATGGACACAGCAGCTGCCTTTCATGGGGAACACAAGCCAGGCAGGGAGCCTCTGTGTGCTCTTGTTCCCCTCAGGACCTGCAGTTCGGTTTCGTGGCTGGATGGCAGTCCTGGGTTGCCCTCCCACTCCATCTGCTTCGATCTGCTGCAGTGCTCAGGGCTGGGTTAAAGCCCCTGCTGCTCCCGCCGAGGGATGCAGGGAGCGGGGACACGGCAGCGCGGATGGCTGGGCGCTCTTGCAGCAGGGGCAGCCAACTGGAACAATGCTGTAACGCCATCCACTTTAGAGACGTTACTCGTGATTTTTGAATGTAGAATTGAGGCTCCAGCTTGGCACAGCACAATGGGAAAAGAGCAGATTTTCTCTTTGCTTCCATTCTGCGCTGGCTCTGGTGTCTCTTTCCCTGTCCAAAACAGCTGCATGCTGCCTGAAGTGACTTTACAGACAGTAAAAGCTTAAAACATTGCATTCACCTTCATGATTTTTTTTCCCCTTAGAGCAAGTCATGGAGGAAGATCAAGAATATGGTGCACTGGTCCCCGTTTGTGATGTCTTTCAAGAAGAAGTACCCTTGGATCCAGCTAGCGGGACACGCAGGTACGGTGTGTGGGGAGGGACAGAGTGGTGGCAAGGCCTTTCCTTTCCAGGCTAATGGGCTTTGTTGGCCTGAATTGCTTTATGCTGCTGCTGAATGTCACAGCTTGCAGCTCCCAGTCTCTAGCCCAGGAGAGTGACTTACCTAAATGCTAGTGAGGGTAGTGTGAAGGTGCTCCCGGCTTTCAGTCTCCCAGGACCAGCAGGTATTATTGCTGCTTTTTCCTCAGGAAGCTGGGTGCTTTGGGTGAGAGCGAGGCCCACCTCCTGACCCACTGCCAAGCAGGTGATGCTGCCCAGCACAAAGGTGCCCCACACAAAGGTGTGAACCTACTGAGAAGTGCACAGAGGATGTGAAGCAAAGGTGTTGGGTGCTGCAGGATGGGTGTCTGCCCTGTTTGGGGAGTGACAGTGCTGGTCATAAACCTCTGGCAGCCTGAGCTTTTCAGCCCCTGCCTGTGGAAACTCCTTTGGATGCAGGTGTAAATGGGGGTGCTTCCAAGGTGTTGGGCTGCCCTTCCTGCTTTAGAAGGCACAGCATCATCCCTCCACCATCCAAAGCAAGTGCCACGTTGTCCCTTGTCACCCTCAGGTAGTTTCAAGGCGGCGGCCAATGGCAGGATACTGAAGAAGCACTGTGAATCGGAGCAGCGCTGCCTCGACCGCCTGATGAACGATGTCCTGAAGCCCTATGTCCCTGCCTACCATGGAGATGTGGTCAAGGATGGCGAGAGATACAACCAGATGGAAGATCTGCTGGCTGAGTTTGACTCCCCCTGTGTTATGGACTGCAAAATGGGGGTCAGGTGAGTGGCTCTGGGAACATTTTCTGAGTTTTGAGATGGGAAACTCAAAAATAAATGCATCTCCTGGGTAAAACTGCCTGAAACACACAATTAAGAACACCAGGCTCACCTGTCTTCAGGAAAAGCTCAGCCAACAGCATGAGAGAGCCATGGGGAAGCCTGGGTATGAAAAGGATACACCAGGCTTCTGCCTCCTCTGCTTGTTGCCTGTCCTGCACAGTGGGAAAGGTTTGATAAGGCAGAGGGGGCAGCACTTTGCATGGGTTTGGGTACACAGGAATAGCAGAGTAGCTGTTCGGAGGTCCTCTCTGCCACGTGAGGACACAGTCAAGGGATGGGGTGTAGGAGATCCTGCTCAGGGTGCCAGAGGGGTGAAATAAAGACGCTTGAAAGGCACAATTTCAGTGAGCGAGAAATTCTCCCTCTGCGTAGCCTTTGCTCCTCTGCGCACTGGAGGGATAAAATGCGTGTGCTAAGTAGTTCAGTGCCTTTCATGCAAAAGCTCTTGAAACATTTCCTAACAGATGAGCAACATTACCCATGTCCTCCTGGAGAACCATCTCCAGATCCGCCAGGATCCCAGGCTACAGCCTCTTGGCCAGCAGCAGTTTTTGAGTGAGCCATGCCACAGCTGACAGGGGTGTCCCAGAGCAGATGTGAGCAGGGCTGGTGACCCCAGGTGGCTGCCAGTCTTGGAGCAGCCTCAGGGCACCCCTCAGCCCTGGGTGTGCTGCGGGCTGGTGGCAGGAAGGGTTGAGACCCCCCTCACTGGCAAAGGCGCAGCCCAGACATGGTGGAGACGCTTGCGCTGCTGGAAAAGCTGAGGGTTTCTGTGGGAGGGAGGAATCTTTTTTTCCCCTCCTGAATCCCGATGTGAAACTCGAACTGGCGTGCCGGGCTGTCGGCAGGGAAGAGGCGGGGAATACTTTCCACCAGAGGGGTGGAGAGAAGGGCAGAGGGCCCGGCTGCGCCGTGTGGCACACACATGCTGCTGGGGGAAGGAAACAGACTCACTCTGGACCCAGACAGCAGCTACCAGAAGAAGAGCTGCTGGACATGCTGCCCAGGGGCTCCTGTGCCTGTCCCTGGGAGGAAGAAAGCCTCCCATGCATAGATCACATGGCAGGTGATTTATGCACCTGGGGTTTTGGAGCTCAAGCAAGGGGGCAGATGTGCTGGGTATCGTCATCCTGAAATAAGATGGTGCTGTGGGAGGAGCTGGTGAGAGAGGATGAACGGAGTTAATGCTGTGGAATGGGGCATCCCCATGGCTGAGCAAATAATCTAAACCTCAGGGCTATTAAACCTGTCCTCTGAGCCAGCAGTTTGCTGCCAGGCAGGTACAGGTTTGTTTTTTTCATGCCAACCTGGCCTTGGGATGTGGCAGCTTACTCTTGTTGCTCCTAAACCAAACTTTGTCTTTCTTAAGCCTTGGTGATAGCACAAGCCTTAGGTGATGGGGAGAACCAAGCCACAGACATTGATGATCTGTCATTCTCATCAGAAGGAATTCTAGCTCTCTGAGCTGTGTAAGCAGCACTTCTAGCATGCTGCTGCTTTATTCTGCTGTTTTAATCTGTCTGCCCCAAAATCGTGGGTTTGGTGATCTCAGCTGAAGACTTTCATTGCTTTTCCCTGCAGTATTTTTCATAGGGGCTGATGGCCTGGGGTTGTCTGCCCTAATCAAAGGCGCCAGTTTGCCTTGCTGAGCCTGTGGGACATGGGAACACTGTCCCACATAGTCCACTCAACTCCCTCCCAGTGTGTTTTGCTTGGTTTTGGAGGTGAACCACACACTCACTGCTAGGATTTTGGCACAAGGGACATGTGCAGAGGGCACTGTCCCTCTGCAGAGCTGGGCATGACTAGTGGAAAGTGTACAACAGTGACAGATAGGGTCATTCCTGTGTTGTTTTGCTGGGACATCTCACCCAACTTAGTGAACTGTTTGAGAAGGGCCTGGCCACTTTCCAGGCTGAGCCAGGGTGGATTTGGGAGCTGCAAGAGGAATTCTGTGGTGGTTCATTATTGCTGCAGGAAGTATTACTTTGTGGATGATGTTTCTATGCATGCCAGAGTGCAGAATTTTTCCATCACTGGGCCCTGGCACAGAGGGGTGCTTCTCTGAAGGATGCATAAAACCAAGGTCCTCTGCACCTTCCAACCTCCTTCCCCCATTCCCCCATCCTGGCTGCACTCTGTGGTCCTGGGGTGGTGGTAAGTGCTTGGCCAAGGCTGCATCTCTTCCTCTGCTTCATCTTGTAGAGAAAGCTTTTACTAGGTAGCCCACTTGAAGCAGACCTGTACTGGGCAAAATCATCACCCTCAGTGGAACATCCCTGTGTGAAAACACCCCGTTTAGCAGCTGATGAGGCAGAGCCCTCGTGGTGGTCAGAGTGAGGGGATGGAAAAGCACAGGAGAGGCACAGAGCAGCTTTGGCTGACCCTCAGAGGGAGCAGCAGCTAATGCTGCAGCATGGGACACAGTAACCTCCCTCTTGCCTTCAATTCAGCTGGCTCCCAGAGCACGTGCACAGCTTCCTGGGTGCATCTTGAAAGCCGTGTTTAGCTTGTGACAGCTCAGGTTTCCTGACCATTGAGGTATGGGCCCCTCAGGACGAGGGGTGGCAGCAGGAGTCTGTCACTGTGGCAGCAGCAGGGCCATGAGCACGTGTGAGAAATAACTTCCCTTGTTAGTGCCAGACTGCCTGTGGTTCCTTGATGAACTGAAAAGATATCCGGTGTTGATGAGGGAGTGATAATTAAATCAGGATCAATTCACCCACAGTGAGGCTGGCTCCATTATTTCCTGTGCTGCACTACTCCTTAGGGATCAGCTGTCCTGGATCAGCCTGATTTCCAGGGCAAGGGCTGTCTGTGGGTTTATGGCACTTCATGTGGTGTCCCTGCTCATACACCCCCTCACTCCCTGCAGAACGTACTTGGAGGAGGAGCTGATCAAGGCCCGGAAGAAGCCGAGCCTGAGGAAGGACATGTACCAGAAGATGATTGAGGTGGACCCCGATGCCCCCACCGAGGAGGAGAACGTGCTGCGGGCAGTGACCAAGCCCCGCTACATGCAGTGGAGGGAGACCATCAGCTCCACTGCCACGCTGGGCTTCAGGATCGAGGGGATAAAGGTGAGCCTGGCAGCTGTGCAGAGCAGGGCATCAGCTGCTGGGAGTGCTTGCTGACCAAACTCACGGAGGTTCACACACAGCAGGCTGGTGGTGATACTGTGTCACATCTGGGCATCCCTGGCCCCTGCAGCCAAACCACCATCCAGGGCAGTGCTGCTCTTCTGAGAGCACAGCTGAGCCAGGTCATCCATGCAAAAGGACAGTTTTAGACATAATCTCATTACATCAGCTGCTTGGTTGATTTCTCCCTCACTGCAAAATACAAAGTGCCATCCTCCAGCTTCAAGACTCAAATTGAGTTGTTTGCTTTCAGTACTACTGTGCCACTGGGCTGAGCCATTAATCCAAATCCCAGCTTGAACGTGTGCCGATCTGCAGTTGGAGCTGTCAGTAAGGAGGATGTGTTTACAAGCCTGTCCAGGAAGATTCAGCAGCTGAGCCCTATGAAATGGGACAAACACACACAGAGCACTTTCTGTCAGCACCTGCATGCACGTGTGACCTGCTGACTGCTCTTGCTCAGAGCAGTGCTCACGTTTCTGGAGACACCAGCTGGGATGCTTTTGTGTCCCCAGTAGATGAGCCAGCCCAGGGGCTTTCTCCTGGTGAGCAGGCTTTGCAGTGACAGAGGTGTCTGGGGTGGCACTTGAGCAGAGTTAGGTCTGTAACCACAGAGAGTTAGTGATACTGCTTGCATGAACATTAGCAATGGCCTGTGCCTTTTGATAGCCAGCCAGTGTGAATTAAAGGTAATATCACACTTGAGCCAAGGGTTTCATCACACACCTGGGCATGGTGTTGGCTTGGCAGCTATAGGGAGCTCTGTCAAGTTATCTTTGCAGTAATTCAGGGTTGGGGTGCTGCTGAGGGCCCAGGCAGTAGCTCGGCAGCCACTTGCCCTTAGTGGAAACGATAGCTCAATATCTGCAGGGGTCTTGGTTGGAGGAGTTTCTTTCTCTTGATCACAGATCATTTTTCTCCTTTCTGAGTTGGGCAGGATTCTCCCAGAGTGCCCACCTGGGCCTCTGTGGCCTTAACCTCCTGCACCTCTCCTGCCTGCAGATAGCGGTGTCAAAGTGATAGAATTAAAACAAATGAAGCTGTTCACTGATAAAGCCCTCACACCACACTTTGCAGACTTTCCTGGTAGTGTTCCCCTTCACCTCACCAGCAAACAAATGCAGGTGTTAGACCATGGCTTTAAAAGGAGATCAGCAGGAGTGGCTCTCTGTGCGTGTTGCACCTTCTCCTTCCAGCTGTTTCATGGCCAGCAGGATACAGTGCATTTATCTCTAACTCAACGCTTCTCAGAAACCCCAGGGTCTGAGCCCCTTCAACAGTTTCCTGGCAAGCAATGCAAGGCACCCCGGCCCATCCCATGCCTCTACCTGGGATGCTGGTAGTCATGCTCCCCCCAATAGCTTTCTGCAGTGCCTACATTGGATCAGGCACTTGCCTGCTCCTGCAGCTCTTCCCTGATCTCCCCAGGTCCCCCAAAGACCCTTTCCTGCTGTGGATGCCTATAAAGCACACTGTGAGCTGCTGCAGCTTGGGACAACCCCATGCCTAGTTCCCATTGCTGCTGTTTTGTTGTTTATAAAACTGAGGTTGTATAAAAAAGGGGTGTACCAGTTGGGACCAAAGCTCCCATGCACTGCTTCTTCTCCCTGCTTTCTTGGTGTGATCAGATATATCTGTCTGTTTATAGTCCAACATGATAGATCCTTGGCCTCCAGTGGTGCTTCTCAGTCTGGGCATCTTTAGGGGGCTTTACCACAAGAGCAGGTCATATGTGAAGCACTTAAAATTAGAAAATGTGAAGAATAACCCAAACAAATCATATTCCTAGGGAGGCCAAAAACACTGTGGAGGGACATAAAAGTCATGAAGGAGTTATGAGATTTGCACCTCTGTTTAGCCAACCATAAACGAGTTGCTGCCTGACCTCAGCAGTGGATTTTTTTTTCAAAGAGGTGAAACAGCCCTTTAATTGAAAAATATTGAGAAGTGCTGGCCTCTGGCAGTATTCCTGCTGCTGCTGCTAGGGGGCTGACTAATTTGATCAAGGTTCTAATTACTGTAACTCTCCTTAAATCCCTCAGCTTCTGGGTTATTTTCCCCTAAGCTAAAGCATTAGCAGTTCATGCTGTTTCACGGCTGGCTTTTTTTCCAGCAGGGCTGGTCATGCTGTGCTGTGTCCCTGTTGTTCTCCCCGTTTCTGGGATTGAGTTTCTGTGTTAGGGAAAGTGCCTTCAGTGCCCTGGCTGTCTTCCCATGTTTTATTTCTTGCTGTGGATGGTTCCCTGTGAAGAGCAGCAGTGAATCTGCCCTGCCCCTCGCTCATGGCTGGAGGCTGCTAGAGGAGAGTACTGAGAAGTGCAAGGGGAGGACAGGATTTGGCCCTGGAGATGTGGGTAGGGGTCATAGGAAGGAGAGGAGCAGTGGCAGCCTTTTGGATAGCACAGGCAGGTAAGGCAAACAGGCAGCTCAGGGTTGGGCATGAGGATAGCAACCCTTTCTGGCTGAGCTCTCCCTTCCCCAGGTGGCCTTGGGGATCCAGTTCTGCCTCTTTAAAATGGAAATTTTCCTTTGCAAAAGGAGATAATGACATTCTTCTGACTTTCTGGAATAGCTTGAACCTGTTGGAAACAGTAGCTATTAATAAAATTTCCATGCTGAAAGTAACACAAGTGATCCCTGGAGGCCCAGCTGAAACTTGCTGGGGCTCATTTTAAGAAGTGACTCCTGCGCTGCTGCTCTGGTCTGAGCGTTACTCACCATTGCCTGCAGCAAGGCCATGATGGGACGGCATTCCCCAGGGCTGGAATGTTTGCAGAGTCCCAGAACCAGCCCGGAAAGCCTCCACCTAACTCTGCCAAGCCAGGCAGCTCCCAAGCCCCATCCAAGGCCAGACACAGGGCTGGAGGGAGATCTGGCTGAGCCGAGTCCTGCCCCAGTGACGCCAGCGCCAGCTGGAATCGCTGCTGGGGCAGAGGTTGTGACAGTCCTTATCAGCCCCCCTCACATTTCTGCTGTGTGGAAGGCAGCCCCCTCGGGGCTCAGACACCTGTGAATATCATGGCAGTTGTCAGCCTTGTGGCAGCAAACTCTGGCTAGGCAAGGAAACTGCGGGGAGGCGGGTAATGCTGGGAGCAGCACTACGGATAGGCTGCTTGGCTTTCCTGAAGCTGAGATTGCCTTATCTGAAAGGCCATCTGTGATTTTTGTTTATTTTTAGGAGCACTTAGAAGTCCATCTCCTTTCTTGGATGCTTTGTGGAAAGTTGTGCTCTTTACACGTGAAATTAGTGCTGTGGCCCTCCTCCAGATTGATATTGATCATCCCCCTGGGAGAGGGTGGGTTGATTCCTGAGCTGCCACGTCAGGGCTCACGTGAGGGACGTATAGCAGCGAAGTGCCCTTCCCCTACACAGCATACTCGTGCCACCAGAGCATCCTCAGCAAGGTCACAGCTGAAAGCAGAGATCCCAGCTCTGCATGGTCCCTCAGCAGCACAGTCTCCAGTGAAAAGGTTGTCCCTGACCCCTGCCAATACATACTTTGCCAGCCCTGAGCATTGCTTTTGCACCCTGTGGCAGCACAATGGTTAGCCTGAGCCCAGGGTGATTTGAAGCTGGGTGCAGTGGTTGCAATTGGTACAAACAGAGTTTTTCCTGGAGTTTTTCTTTTGTACGTTGCTTTTGTTACCGCCTTTGTTAATGCTTACACAAAACACAAGCTGGAAGCTGAAGTGTGCTGTGTGATTCATCCCAAACTGCACTTCAGGTCTTGGTTTGGTGGCAGGCTTGCTTTGGGCACTCGACTTACCCCCAGGTTGAACTGGTCACCATGCCCACAGCAAGCCCCCTATCCAGGGGATGCAAGTGCTCCTGTGTTTGGGCACTTCCCTGGATGGGTCTCCAGGGCAGGTAATTTCATTGTGCCTTCTTCCTCCCCTAGCCTCTGCTCCTTCATCCTTCATCCTTCATCTTCCTCAGCCCACAGGATGTCTTTTGGCCCCTGTCCCTTTGCTCTATTGTGTGCAAACGAGCTTTCTGGAGCAGTGGGATGGAGCCCTGCAATGGAGCTGCGTGCACAAGCAAGCATGGTTTAAAATAGCCCCTGTATCCAGGAAGTGAGATCTGCCTGCCTGTCCCATGGCCCTTCTGGACAATAAAACAAGTTGATGTAAAAATCAGAGCCTCAGAAGGATCAGGTGAATGGGGAGAGACCTACAAAGCTGCCCAGAGGTTCAGACAGGAGCCTCTGGGCCAGGGCTGAGTGTTGTCCCTGCAGCGGACAAGCCATCTTGTTGATCTGGCTGTAAACATCCCCATGGCAGGCCAAGGGTGGATATAGGCAGAGGAGAGCACAAGGCTGCTTGCTGCATCTCAGTGCCAGGCTGCTGCCTTGGAGGGTCTGTGATCCATGGGCTATGAAAGGACCAGTGAGGCCAGACAGCCATGGGGCTTGCGCCTTGCTGCAATGGTCTGTGGACGATTTCTCATGGAGGGGTTTTGTGCCTGCTCCTGAGATGTTGTTTCCATTCACACTCAGTTTTGTCCCATTGTGATCATGCTGTGCTATCCTTGCCAAGCCAGGGAGACTGTCCAGGGCTGGTGTCAGTGCCATTCTCAGCCACAGCAGCCGTGGGAAGCCATTTGGGCTCACAAACGGCAGAAACGGGTCTCCAGCCTCTGTTAGCAGCACCAGGTCTGTGAGGAGAGTTTGTCCACATTGCCAGTGACTTTGGCAAGTGTCTGATGATGGAGAATCCCGTTTGCATTAGAGGTCAATGCATTGGGGCTGTGGGATAACCTCTGTGCAAGCAGAGACCTGCTGCCTCTGCTCACCCCTGCTCCACAGACAGATGTTTCAGCTGCCAAAAACGGTGGTTGCATCCTACTTGGCAACATGCATGGCTGCAGAAATGCTCCTCCTGCCCCAACTCTTCCTCCCCATCCCACTCACCACTGTCCCTTCTTTTCAAGAAAGAGGATGGCACTGTGAACCGGGACTTCAAGAAGACACGGACAAAGGAGCAAGTCATGGAGGCCTTCCGCGAGTTCACCAGAGGAAACAGGAACGTGTTGGTGAGTGGGGGATGTTGGAGGGACTGCCTGGAGAGGGCATTTCCTCTGGAGGCTGGCCTCAGCTCATCAGGTCCCTGCCCTGCAGGGCTGAAGCCTGAGCAATCTCTTAAAAAGGCATGAGAAATGTTGAGAAGAAAGACCATCCTGGTGCAGGGTGAGGGGAAAGCAGTGGAGAGCCGGGAGGAGACTTGGCTGCAGCAGCAGTGCTTGACCCGAGTCTCATTCTGCTGAGGATCTCTAGGACTGGCTCCCAAAACTCACTGAGGAGTCACAGCCGTGCTCTGTCCCTCATCCCTGGGCTGGTGGTGGCCCCTGAGCCCGCTCTGTGCCCCAGTGTGGGTGGTGGGGCTCCCAGCCTGGCAGGGTAGGCTGCCTGTGCAGAAGGGTGGCCCTGTGCCAGGCACACTTCACATGGGCAAGCCACAGCCGGCATTTTCCAAGCTTCCCTCAGTTGCCAGGAGAATAAGAGATCTGGCTGTAAACAATTTACACCAACTGTGTCAAATAACCTATTTGACAAAGCACTCCCATTTTAAGCTGTGCTGTATAAAGTCTCCAAATGCAAGGCTCCAGCTGGAGTGGCTCCTGGCACTGCCTCTTTCAAACTGGCATGCTTGGTTTCACAAGAGTTACCCAGGGATTATTCCTGGATCTGAAGATCCCTGGCTGCATTTTATCCCCAAAGAACTTGGAGCACACATCATGCTGTGGCTCTGGATGGGGCTCCTTGGCCAGAGCATTTTAATACAGCAGCTCCCACCTCTCCCCTTGCAGGTGTGTTACAGTGCCTAGATACCTGCTCTGTGTGTGTTCCTGTGCTTGATTCTTCTATCTAAACCCCCAAATCAGTGGAGCCCCCTGAGAATGTTTAGTTCCTTCCAGCAATTTTCAGGGATGCTCAAACAAGCTCATGGGTCTTGACCTGTGTGCTGGCCATTGTGAAAGCCCTTCCGCCTACGGGACCAGCTTTGCAAAACTGCTGATAACGGAGTTGCAGAAGTGTCTCGTGATGTGTGACTGAGTGCTAAAATGACAGATGAAGTGAAGAGTTGATCTATTAAGAGAGTGCAGGGGAGAGAAAAAAGTAGCAGCCGCTGAATTAGGTGTTCCCACCATGGATGCAGCAGGGACACTGCAGAAAGCACCAGTTCAGCAAAAGCAAATGCTTTCACTAAGTTTTGAGAGCCACAGGACCTCACAGGGTGCTGTGGAAGCCAAAAGGATAAGTGGATCATAAAAAAGAGGGGACACTCTCCAAAGGGGAAGGTCTGTGGGAGGATGCTGGGTGCAGGGTGTCTGAGGAACACTCTAGGCATCTCTCCATATGAACTTGGTATCATGGAGAGAATGCTGGGAGCAGGGGTGACATTTCTGTTTGCCCCAATGCTGTGGTTTTTATGTATGCTTCCTGCAACACTGATACCTTGGATTTGGATATTTTCTGTCATTCCAGAACAGTTACCTTAACCGGTTGAAGGGTATCCGCGCTACCCTGGAGACATCCCCGTTCTTCAAGTGCCATGAGGTAATACTGCTGTTTAGATAGGTCTGCTTGGAGAGGCAAGTTGTTTAATCTCAGCTTGTCCAAGGAGAGAAGTCAAAGTCGGGGGCTGTTTTATTCTTTTATCTGTATTTTCATATGTGTATTTAATACTTATGTGCAAATATAGGTGATAACATACAATGTTTATGCATCTGACATGGGCTCAGATCTACTGAGAGCCAACGTTCAAACAGATTAAAAGTGGTCTAGGAGGAACTCAGGCTGTTTATGACAGGGAAAATTCCCTTGTGTAAAAGCACAGGGGTTTTCTCAGGAGAAATGTCTGTTTGAATGCATGTCAGGTATCACTTGGCTGACAGTTGCTCCACATGATCAAACAAGGCTTCAACAGAGCCAGAAATTGCAGATGCCCCAAACATGCCTTTCCTGAGCTGGTTGGGGCACCACAGTACGAACACTTCCTTTCGAAGGACTTTCCTACAGAAATGAGTAGCCATGATACCAGCATTTTCTACAGTGAAGATTCTGTGCTGATGGGAAAATAAGGAGGGAACGCTACCTTTTTTGGCCATTTCAGAAACTGAAATGCTCCACAATTTAATGCAATAATTTTGCTATTGCATCTACTTAACAAAACATAAGAATGCATGTCCTTGTCACGTACTGTGTAGGAAAAAAATTGCCTCGTAGGAACCTTTGACTCCCAGGGCTCAGGAGCCACAGCTCCAAGAGCTCACTGTCCCTCATCCAGAGCCACATGAGGCACCTCAGCCCCAGCCACACAGGGAGGGTCCTGCCTGGAGCCAGAGACGATGGGGCCGTGCCTCCTAGTGGCAGCACCTGGAAGGCAGTTGGAAGGGAAATGTCAAAACTGAGGGTTTCAGGTCAGTTCAACACAGGAAACAAAATTCTCCCTGAAACCAAGTGCCAGGGTTTCATTTGAAAACACAGAAACAAAGCAGCTTTTCAAAGAGGGTTTGAAAGGAGTTTCCACTCCTTAAAAATTAAAAAGCAGCAGCTTTGACTTTCCATCCCGCTTCGAGATGGAGCACAACAGAAAGTCTGCCAAGCTCTGTCCCTGCATGGGGCCCTTGCTGAGCAGAGCTCCTCCAAGGAGCTGCAGGGGAATTGGGCAGCCCAGGACAGGCAAATGAAGAATGTCAGCAAGAGGCTTTTCCCTAAAATTGGAATGTTCTGTCCTGGCCAAGAGAGGACTATAAGAGGTTAGCAGGAGGAGAGCTAAAGATAAGCATTTCTCGGAAATAATACATATCTCTGGACCTTGGATGTTTTCCCAATGCACTGGAGGAAAAAGTCTCCTGAAAAATGTAAATTCATAACAGCTTTTGCAAACAGTACATGCATCCTGTTCAAAACCCTTGTCTAAAGGCAAACCTCAGGCTAAGCCCTGCTGATAGCATGGATGTGGGAGTCCCCAGTAACATATAGTGCTGCTGTTTTGGAGGGCTGACACCAACTGGATTCTCTTCCATGTACCTGCACATCATAAGGGGCACTTGTGGCTCTCAGTGCACTGCATCACCTCTGCTACAACCCTTGCACTCTGGTCACCAAGGTCCCTATTTGTGACATAGGGACAAGTGAGTTTGTAATCCACCAATTCACGCATATCAGACAGGATTTGGAAAGCGGTTTTCATTTGGGACAGCTCTGAAACACCCATTGGTGCTTTTCTGTAGAAGCCCCTGCTAAAATCTTCTGACTGGAGGAGCAGGTTCAGCAGAAGAGCACAACGGTGGCTGGCCTGATAGTGATACACTTTTCCTAAGCACTGGGAAGCCACAGCAGAGCTGCTGCTGGGTGTCAGCCTGGCTGGGACTGTGAACCAAGATGGGTCAGGATGCTGAGCTGCTGAGCATCTCTCTCCTTTGTGCATGGTGACCATTGGGCTTGTGGGGTCTCATCCCACTGCAACAGGCCTTGAGACTTCTGCTGTCAGAGCCCAAATGCACCTGTTGGCTTCCCCAGGCTTGCCCAGGCCACTGCTTGCTGCAGGATTTTCCCAAAGGCCAATCAGGATATGAAAGAGCCCTTCAAAGCACATGCAGCTGAGTGAACTCAGGGAAAAGGAAATTCATGAGCATGCAGCTCTCTACTTTGCATCCCTAGAGTGCTGTGAGCACCACGAGGATATTCTAGGGGCAATCTGGGTGTAATTGGATGGTGTTTCAGGCAGGAGACATCAGGTTGCAAGTAAGTTGTACTTGGAGTGTCCCCATCCCTGCAGTGATGTCTGCAGGACTGGTGAGTGTGAAGAGCACAAGCTGATCACAAAGAACCAGCCTTGAAAAAATCCCCGTCTGAAGGCTGATACAATTCATCTCATTCCTTCCTAGGGGACCTTGGCTCAGTTTCCAAAATGACATCTTTATCTTTCATGCCCTTGTTTTTCTGATCCTCTCCTTGTTCCAAGACCTGGGATTTGTATGAGTAAATCAGCTTTTCCAAATGCCCCATTTGCATGTGCAAACACAACCAGCGGTACCCAGAGCTTGCTTTTCCTCATGCAGGAAATTGCAGCAGCATATCTTGTAAATGCAGCCTGAGATAAGGTGTCTGAATGCCCCAAAGAGGGCTGGAAATGAGCAACAGGAGCACCGCTAACTGGTCTCACCTCTCCACAGGTAATTGGGAGCTCTCTCCTCTTCATTCACGACAAGCAGGAACAAGCCAAAGTCTGGATGATTGACTTTGGGAAAACCACCCCGCTGCCGGAGGGACAAGTTCTCCAGCACAACGTGCCCTGGGTGGAAGGGAACAGAGAGGATGGCTACCTCTGGGGGCTGGACAACCTCATTCAGATCCTGACAGAGTTGTCCCAGAGTGAAGACTTGCATTAAAGCCGCGCATCCAACTCTGCCACTACCCCCAACCTGCCCCCGACTGACTCTTCTGAACTGCACTACAAGACACTTTCCAGCCCTTGCCCTCCCTATTTGAAAGCTATACTCTCCCTATTTAATGTGTTTTTGTTGTGGTTTTTTTAGGTTGTCTTGGTTGTTCCCCCCCTTCCCCCTTGTAAATAGAGAGCTAACCTGCCAGAACAAAAGCTGAACTTGAAACCTTGGCTTTGCAGAGTCAGTGGGAGCAGCCCAGAGGGGGCGCTTAGGCAAGTGCATGCTTCGCCTATCGTGCTTTTGTCTCTTGCTCAGCCTTATGTTAGGAGGGCTGATGTCAGAGGAAGCCTCTTCCTGCACCAGGATCATCCTGAAAACACTCAGTGACCATGCCCAGGACCTTCTGGCAGTCAGAGAGTGTAGGAAGGTGTGGAGATGGTGAAGGACGCTGTAGTGGGAGCCCTTTAGATGTCTCTGCCAGCACCTTTAGCCCAGGGAGCTGGCTGTGCCAAGTCCTTCAGAGATGCTAGAAGGGCAGATTTGGGGTTTAATTTTTGTTCAAGACATCTTGTACAGGTTGCTCAGTTATTTTTGAGTGGCACTGGAGAGTGAGGGTTTCCCTCCTGCTGCAAAGCCATATAGTCAGGCACAAATATTTGCCATGGCCAGGTGCTTCCGACCCACCTCTCCCATGCTGGGTGCCCTGGTGAGTAAAACTTTGGGCTCGTCTCTAGAGCCCCAGCTCCCCTGCTAGGAACTGCTTCCAGCCTATCTTAGCTGAGGTCTCCAATCCTCCCTAGCTGGGAAAAATAGCTTATAAAGGACTACTATGAGACCTAAAGTAGCCATCCAGGTTGATCAGTCTTTTTTATCAGCAGCTGAGCGCATGTGTTGTGCCACCAATGCCCACAGCTAGCCCAGGACAACCCTCCCTCCTGGAGCATCTCCGTAATTTCCACCTGCAGCAGGTGAGGGGTTACGGCAAGGCAGCTCTGGGTTAGACACCTCTGGCAAAGCAGAGTTGGGGTCAGGCATGCCCATGCCTTCCCCTTTTCCCGCAGAGCTGCCCGTGGCTGCCCTGCTCCCCAGCCTCTGGGGCCCGGTGACGGCCCCTGCGCTCTCGCTCCTGTGAAAACACCCAGTTCCCTATTTAGGGTGGAGGCTATTTTTTAACTTCCTGGAACATTTGAACGGAGCGGCGGCCGGGCTGGCGCGCTAAAGGTCACCCGTGGAGAGGCTGGCGGGGAGGGGAGGCTCGGGGGGCCAGGAGCCCTCCCGTCGAGGAAGGTGCAGCGCAGGAGCTTGGCAGCCACAAACCCCTCACCTGCTCCATCCATCCCCAAACCCACTGTCCCATCCCGCTCCCCAGGAGCAGGGCTCCAGAGCCCCTCTGCCATAGTCTGAGGGTCCAGCACCCTTGATGGGGGAGACCTCCCTTGCAGCAATAAGGAGGAGGAGGAGTTGGCCACCAAGCCATCTGCAGCCAAACCTCTTTGCCAAGGACTGAAGTTTCCTAAGGTTTTTTTGCAGTTCATATCTCACCAGACAGGTGTCATTTGCTCATTGGATGCCATTGTAAATGCTTGCACTGTTTTAGCTCCTTGCCAGGCTTTCTAGAATAGCCCATGTAGAAGTGCCTTATAGACTTGCCTCTGTTCCATTAGTGTCATGGAAAAGGTTGGGGTTGGTTTTTTTTTAAGTTATATTTATTTTCATCCCATTTTAATTGCACAAAACACTAAAATTTAATGCATGGAATCCTTTTTTTTTTTTTAACTGTGTTTTTAGTTTTTAACCCATGCCTTTTCCAGCTTTGGAGAAAGGGTGTGAACAGATACGCGTAGCTATGTACTACTTATCGCTGTACTTTAGCTTCGAGCTGCTCTTATATATGTATGTTATTTTTTAAGCCTGTTTATAAACCAGATTCCTTGCTTTGTGGCTTCAGAAGAAGCAGATTGTTGCTCTCACATGTCTTATGCCTTCCTGGAGGCTGGAACGGTTGCTGTGAGGGGTTTTCCCTGCTCCCACCACACCTCTCGGTCATTGGGTAATACAGAAAAAACAAAATACAAACCGGTCTGGAACACCAACGCACAGTGCCTGTAAAAAAGTCCTGTAACATCGCAAATAAAGGCATATGGGAAGCATTCCCCTGGTGTGCAGTCAGTGTCTGCCCTGAGCAGCTTGTGGCAGCCTTGGAACAGCCTTTCATGTCCGTGACGGGGGGGGGGAATCAGGCTCCAGCAGTGCCACATAAAAGCAAGAGTAGGGAAGGACCCTGCTCTGGGAACAGATCCCAACAAACAGGAACTGGCTCTGCAGGGAGCAGGGCACGGGGAGAGCAGAACTGGGGCTGTGGGCGGCCCAGGCTCGGTGGGAGATACCCCCCAGAGAGGCCTGAATTTCTCCTTCCTCCTGCAGGGAAGGCCACTGAAGGCAGCTCCACACCAGGAATTTTTTTGGAATGTTTTTGGTTCCCATTGAGCGGTTTCTGAGTGCCACCCTGTGATTTCTGCACTGGAGAATACTGAAGCACACAGGAGAATCAGAGCTGCTTGGCACAGCCAAACACTCTCCCTGCTCCTCTCCCTCTCAGCTGCACTGTGGGCAGGGCCAGAGGGAGCCCTTTGGACCAAAGGCCACAAAAACACCCCAGATCGTTTCTCCAGTGAAGGAGGAATCAGGTTGTAGAGCCTGAAGGCAGCTCCATTCCCTCCTGGTTGGTTGTGTAAATCCAGGACAGGAACTGTCCTGGCACAGACGTGGCTGAGGAGGGGCAGGGGGCCTGCCCCATAGGAAAGCCAGATTTAGTGCCTAGACCATCAGGGGCAGCCCGACCTGGGGGCCACACCTGGCTCACCACGGCTCTTCTGAAACAAACTGCGGGAGAAGTCCTGCAGCGTGGAATTTGAATACTAGAAGCCTCCAGGTCGGAGGCAGAGCTGGCAGGACATTGGATGTGAGGCTGCTGCCTGTGCACCAGCGGTTTCTCCTGGGCTGTGGGGAAGCAAACACGTTTCCTGTCTGGCTGCTGAGCTCACTCCAGCAGAACTGACAGCCCCTGTTTTACTTAGAGGTCCCGTTTTTGGGGTCTGTCTGGCATGTGACTCCTCCTCCTACCTTCAGAGGAAAACAAAAGCCTGCAAAACTTACTCAGCTGCACCCTGAAATGCAAAAAGAGAGGATGAAGAGCCCCATTCTGCGAAAACCTCTCTTGAGAGTTAAGGCAACACGGTGACATTGTGGTGGAGAGTGTGGGGAAAAATCCACAACGCCAGAGGCTTAGGTCCAGAAAGGAGACAGTGGAGTCCTGTAACTTTATTTGAATAAAGGGAAAGGCCATGGGCCATTTCCCCTGGGGTGTCTCTAATTGTTGGAGGATGCTGCCTCCTTTTTATCCTAATTTCCTGGCTGCAACACCCTCTTCCTTTCCCCAGTGGCTGAGGTACATGGAAGGTACAGACTTCCCAATACGCCTACCACATCCCCCTCTAATATGCACACAACACCCCTTTTTCTTTGTGTAACAAAACAATATTCCTAATTCCATTAGGTCTTTGTTCTTCTTCTCTAAGTTCAGGAATTTGACACAGCCTTGGCTCAGCAGCAGTCCGTGTCAATTGGTAACATTTTGTAGAACTGGTAGTTTCTCCCGTTGCTTCCCGATCTACAAGTGCCTGGCCCTATCTACAAGCAGATTCACACGCTCTGTTTGTAAAGATGCATTCATCTTGTTCCTTTCAAGAGGGAGAGGGAGTCAGTCAGGAAAAGAAATCCCTTGAGACTGAGTGCTGGCATCTGCTGTCCCTCAGGTTTATGCAGAGGGTTGGGAAGGGACAGGCCCCCATTGGCTCTAACCACAGCATAGGCCTGGCTTGGCCCCTCCACCTGGCTTTACTGCATCCCAAAAGCAAAGGCCTAAGTGTTGCCACCTTGTGGATTAATAAACTAAATGATTCATAAACTCAATGTAGAGAAGAGAGGCCAGGACTTCTATTAATGCAACAAAGAAAACTTTACACCTTGCTGAGGTCTCTACTCTTACAAAACAGAGCCTCCCAGCACCTCCAGCGGTGGCAGGGGGTGTAAGGCAGCCTGCTCAGGCTATAGGTGGGGAAGGGGCAGCTCCTTTCCTTCAGCATCATCTGATCAGGCACTACTTGCCAGAACGAGCCTCCCGTAAATCAGGGGGTGCTGGGGCCAGCTGGGAGTTCCAGCCCATGAAGATGCAGGACTTGGTTGTGGTGATTGACAAGGGTCAGACCCTGTGCTCAGGTTTGTTCACAACACAACCTGGTGGGGTTTTGAGGGTCTCTGGGAACCCCCTCAGGAGGGGTTTTACCCCTGCCACGAACGATGGAGAGCAGCCTCCAGCCTGAAACTTAGAAGATGGCAACAGTCGCAGGGCCTCCATGGCCTCCTGCCCGGTGTGGCCGGGGGGAAACAGGAGTGAGGGCGTTGCCAGAGTGGGAAAGCTCCTGCCTGTGGGCTGCTGCGGGGGATGCACCGGGGAAGCTTGAGGACACCATGGCAGCGGTGACAGGATGGCCAAGCAGCATCTCCTAGCGGGGGGTGCTTGTCAGCCTGGGGATGCCTCTCCCCTCAGCGACTTTGTCATGGGGTGTGCCTGACACCTCCAGAGTCCTGCTGCCTTGGAGATGTTCTGGGGGGGGATGCTGCCGGGGCACCCTCCAGGCTTCGGTGGGGCGGGCTCGCGTTTGGTGTCAGCCCCACAGGGGCTGTGCTCCGCTTTCCGCCGTACCCTAAAAAACCAGACCCGACCCGCGGCCCATCACCCCCGGCCCCGCGTGGGGTGGACGCGGGGTCCCGCTGCCGGGCGGGCTCCCGGCGCTTCTCCGGGGGACCGGGAGGTGGCGATGTGTCCCCGGCGGCGAGACACGGAGCGATCCCGGCGGGACACGGAGCCTTTCCTTGGGGACACGGAGCGCTGCCCGGCGGGACGGGCTCCGCACCCCAGCGCTGCCCGGGATGCGCTCCAGGCCCTGCTGCTCCCCGGGCGCCGCTGCTTTGGGCCTTTCCCTCAACCCCCGGCACTTCTGGGACTTGGCTTTCCCAATATGAGCTGGGAAGGTCGATAAAATTAATACCCCCCTTTCTAGCAGTGGTTCCATCCCGGACCCAGCAGGGCAGGGGGTGAAGGATTCATGCTGCCCACATCTTCCTTCTGGGTGTAGACTCTGGGTGAGAGTCTGAGGGCAACACATCTCCTCCTGTGCCATTCCAGGGTTGGAGCCCCCCAGCAATCCCAGCTCCTGTTCCCTGGGGAACAGCTTTCCCCTCACACTCTCATTTGAGTCTGCGTTTTGTTCACTTCCCTACCCCTAAAAATATATAAATTGTTTCTTTGTTATGAGAAAGTGTAAAAAAAAAATATATTTAGAAACCCCTGGGAAATGGGAGAAGTGGGCAGGGCCCTGTCAGTTGGTTTTGGTTCATCTTTTGCCATGTAGTTTGAAGTCTGTGAAAGTGGTCACACTCTGCTCCTGCAGTCCCGAGGGTCCCAGGAATGACCTGCCCTGCCCAGGCCCACATTTCACCCCCACCAGAGTGGGGCTGTGGACACAGCTCTGCCATGTCCTGCACCTCCAGGCCCACCACGAGTGATGCCTCCAGCAAGGAAGGCTTTATATGGGGGTTTACTGCTCCGGGGGGTGCCCCGGGGGCTGCTGTTGCTTTTAAACAGTCAGGCGTTCTCTTCTCATCCGTACCTTGCTTCCCACCCTTCGGGGACCTGTCTTGGCAATTCCTGCTGCTCCCCAGGAGGAAACTGTGCTTCCACCCTGGAACAGCCAGAGAGCACAGGAGAGCTGCTGCTGGTGCCACTTAGAAGAGAAAGTCCATGGAGGAGGCTCTCGGGTGAATCCCACCTGGGACAGCTCTGGAGGAAACTGGGAAATTTTTGGGTGCCAGCAGCTCATCCCACTTCTGGCACTGCTCCAGTGCCTGCTTGGGGCTAGTGCTTTCTGTGTGTTGGGACTTTGTGCCTCCTGCCATTTGTTTGGTGTGTATTAACAATGTCAGACCTGCAAGACCTGGGACCAGCTCCCCCCCTCTCCACATTGTCTAGTGCCAGGGTGTTCAAACACTTTCCCTAATGTAGAAATTTCACACTTGAAACCACCATGACAAAGGAACACGAAGAGAGATGAGAGGCACAAAATTATTTACTCAAACGTAGGACCAGAGCCAGGAAACGAAATCAAATACTTTAATTTCTAGTGACTGACCTCTGTGTCAGAAGGGGGTTTTGCTCCAAGATGGTTTACTTGCTGCTTTCCATCGCAGGAACCCCAGGACTTCTGCAGGAACACACACACACACACAGATCTACTTCTCTTGCAGCAGTGGGGTTTGGCTCAGAAGGGAATGTGAGATGAAAAAGCAGCATGAGTCTGTAGTAGCAAGACAGAGATGCTACAGATCTGTTTCTCCATTTGTAAAGGATCTGTGTCGAAAAACATTTCCCACTGGCAGTGTGGTATCTTTTCCTAGTGCTAAATTCATTTTCATTTCTTTTTATGGCTCCAGAACCACAAGGGGAGATGGCAGGACCTGTGGGTGGGCTCTGTGGGATGCCACGTGCTCCCTCCCACCATTCATCACCCCAAGCAGGCACTTCAAACGTGCCCTGAATGTGGCTGCCACGTTCTGCATGTGCCAGGAGATGTGGCTTTGCAGGAAGGCTCACAGGACCTGTGGTTTACAGGGGGATCATCAAGGATCAGAGAGGATGTCTCTCAAGCACTTGTGTGCCAGCATGGTCCAGCCCACAGTGCTGCTGCCCAGGGAGCATCCCCGGGGCAGGTTGGTGCCATCCTATCCTTTCAACCCTTTGTATCATTTGGCCATGGGTGAGACAGGCAGTGACAGTGGCTGCTTTGGTGGGACAGGCAGTGGCAGTGGCTGCTTTGGTGGGCAGAGGTTCCAGCAGGGCAGGCTGCAGCATTCTGAGTGTGCCAGGGTACTCACACACTGTCTCTGCAGGGACAGTGGCTCCTAATCCCCATGCTGCCCAGGCTGCTCAGCAGCATGTGGGCCTCTGAATAAACAGAATTTAAGCCTGGAATTTGGCATTCATCTGGCTGGCCTGGAACCACGACCCATCCCTTAAAAACCCACAACCTCCCTTCACATCTCTGGCAGCATAGTGCTGAATGTGCCCTAGACATAAGCATACACTCCTGCCAGTCCTGCAGCTCCCATCCTCTCCCACAGGGCTGCAGCTTTCCTGTGGGAACAAGCTCTGAAATAGCCTGTAATTGTAATATTGCCTCCTAGGATCAGGTGCTACCTTCTCATAGCTGGGCAGACCCTGGCTCCCTGTTGGGATGAGCTGCAAGCCAGGACTGTCCCCAGTCCTCCTGCACAAGATGCTTTTGCCCCCCCAGTATAACAGCAGCCAACAGCCCAAACTGTCCCAGATGGCCTGATGCAAAGCACACCTGGTTACACTGATTGCTCTGGATCATACAGGAAGTCACAGTTTCTTCCCATCACCCTGGGAGTGGCCTTGGTGCTGTGGCTGCAGCCCTGTGGGGCTGCCAGCAAGAGCTGCTGCAGGGCTGGATGTATCCCAGACATCTATGGCAGCTGTAAGGAGGTGAGTTGGTTTGGGAGGGAGGGAATTGTCCCTGTTGTGTGGTGATTGCTGGAAAGGGAGTTTCCTTGGGCCCACCAGTGCTGTGCTGCACGGAGCAGGTGCACAGAGGAGTGATGGCAAGGGCTGTGCTGTGCTGTGCTGTGAACACCTGGGCTGGCTCTGCTCTTGTGTTGGGGTGTGAGCCAGTTCACCCCTGAAGTCAGGGTGAGCTCTGTGTGGTGGCTGTGGGCCTCCCCTTGGGCCACGGTGTGGGGGAGGTGGCTGGCTGGGCAGGGGGGTGCCCAGAAATGTGGCATGGAGGTTTTCCCTGTGTCTCATCTGTCTTCACCAAGCTCCAGTTTTTGACTTTGCTTTCGTGTGGTTTATTGCTACTTTTTCTCCTCTCCTTCTGAAATGGTTCTATTAGCAGGGTGTTAAAGAAATCTCTTTGAGATAATTATCCCAGATCTCTCTGGTGGGTTTGCCACGTGATGGTGTGTCTGCATGGGTGTATTAATAGTATCCTACTACTACAGATCAGTTTTCATCCCAAAGTGCTTCCCCTGCTGAGGGCTGAAGCCTGAATAGAAACATATGGCAAGTGAAAGGAGCTTCTGCCTCACTTCCCAGGCCCCTCAAAGCCATGGGGTATGAGAAGACCCTTCTTGCTGGTTTTGCACCAACTCTGAGTTTGGCCCCGCGATCCAGCTGGGGTCTCCCATGTGTTTCCCCACCCAAGGTAGCTCTGGGGAGGGAGCAGAGCAGTGGCATTTTGTGGCATTGTACATTGCAGGAGGAGCAAGGAGAACAGAGTGTGGCTGGCTGAAATGTGCAGGTGTTTTCACAAGCTGTTGGCCCTTGCAGCAGAGCTGCCTTTCATGGGAAGGCTCTGCCACCTGCTCAGCTCTGCTCTGCTCAGGTGTCTGTGGCCGAGCTCCTGACAGCACGTGGGCTGTTCTCTCACAGGGAGCAGGGATAATGCACCTGGAGTTATATTGAAATGTTAAAATTGCAAACAAAACCCAGTCAAGAAGGATTGGTGGACATGTGCACAAGGGAACACAGGGTGACTTCTCCCCTCTCCTTGTCTCTATTCCAGAGGTGCAGGTGAGGCTCCTCGCCAGCCTTCTGCTCCTCTGGAAGGTCATGGCCATGAATTCCTTAAGGAACCATGCCCTGGCCCCTACCTCCTCTCCTCAGGGGTTGTGGGTGCAGGCTGGTGTCTGCTGGATGATCTCCATCTCCTCGCTGGTGGGAGGAGGAGAACCAGAAGCCATTTGGATTCCGGGACGATGGGGTTTCTCCACGTGACATAAAGAGACACTGCATTTCGTTCCAGCTGTCCAGCAATAGAATATATTTAACTTTAAAAAAAAATATCCACAGTATCAAAACACAAGAAGTCACAATCCAATACTCGGTGATATAAATAGGCATACAAATGGTCCTCTGCAAGCCCTCAGTTTGAGCTCCAGTATGAAAATGTAATGTGGGCTCACCAGCGAGGTGCAAACGGCACAGGTGGGCAGGCCCCTGCTCCCTCCTTCCTAGGGTGGAAAATCTGATGTACCCATGCATGGCCAAACCCAAGGAGAACACGGACTTGAGCCAGCAATCCCCATCCCAGCCTTGGGAGCAGTGCCTGTGTCCGTGTATGGTGGGTGAAGGAGGGGTGTGGATTGGGGTGGGATGGCTTGCTGGGTGTCTCAGGGGGCTCTGCCAGCACCTCCAGGCATTGCTGGTGGAGGTGAGCCCCTGTTTTGATCCCAAGCCAAAATGTGCCCTTCCCTTTCACCTGCCTGTTGAAAGCATTCTTAGAGCTGGAAGATGGATTGAGCTACTCTGGCCTTGCCATTCTTAGAGCCTGAACAAAGCCTTCACTTCCCACTGCACCATTCCACCAGTCGGAACAGGGTGTTGCTGCTTCCCTCTGGCCAGTGGGAGGGTGCAAGAGAAGCAGGACTTGACTTCTAGCCTGGCTTAGTTATTTATACAAATGACAAGAGGAGGAATGATGGCTTGTGAGTGGCATGAGCTCTGGTGGGATTCACTGTAATTAACCCTGGCTCAGTTGGTGCCACTGTGACCTGGGGTTTTGTAGTATGCTGCTCCCGCAGGGGGATGGGAATGCTGAGTGCCACTTTGGGAAATAAACTCCTGCACTGCTTCAAAGTGCATCGTGTGTGTGAGCATGAAGCAAAGTCAGCTGGAAATGCAAGGCTGTGTTGCCACACCATGGTTAGCAAGTGTGTGGGAGAAGGCATTGCTTTTTCTGAGGAGGAATGTCAGATCTAGCCAGGCTTATGGGTCCCCTTGTACCTGGGCTTTAGATGTCAAGGAACTCTCAGTGGTGTCTTGCAGTGGATGCAATTTGGGCTGGGTAGCAAGAAAATGCACCCTGGCTGGAGTGTGTGCATGTGTGTGAACTGCAGGATCAGCCCAGAACAAGCAGGAGGCAAGGAATAAAACAGCCCTCTGAAGAATACTGGGACTGTGAACTTCAGCTTCCTGTCCACGGAGCTCAGCACAACACTCACAGCAAGACCTAAGGGGCAATTTCCAGCAGAACTGGAAGTTCTTCAATAAGATGTGTGACAGCCAATGCACATGGGGAGGAACGTGCAGCTCTGTGTCTGGGGAAGCACAGGATGTGGCACAGAGGGAGTCACCCCTCTCATCTGTCACTCCTGACCCTACGGTGGCTGCATGTGCCAGAGCTGCTCCCGGCACAGAGCCCCACTGGCCTTCCTGGCTGGGATTGCCACAGCTGAGAGCAATGCCAAACCCCTGCAGCAAGTGTGGCCAGCCAGGCCAAAGGCTGGGAGGGTGGGGGTCACCTGCCAAAGCACCTTCTCCATGCTAAATACGGATTTGGCAAAGCCAACGGACTTGGGAAAAATGTTACTGTGCTCTGCGTTGCAGTGGTTGGGCTGACCCAGAATGAAACTGGTTTTTGCCAGGCTACACATTTGGGTTGGTTCCTACCTGGAATTGCTCTCCTATGAGTAGTAAATCAGTTGTTCAGCCTGGCTGGGTTCAAGTACCAAGAAACTATTTCATTAAAGCCCTTGTTTTGTTTTGGTGCCTTTTTTTTTGGGTTTTTTTTTTTTTTTTGAGAAACCTGGTTTTCACAATCAGAAAGGAGCAGCAGAGAATTCTGTGTTGCTGGCAGATGGGGGTGAAGCAGCTGCGTTTATTCCTTGTGACCCACTAGCACTCTTTAGCTGTGGAAGTCGCGTGTCAAACATCTACATTTACAGAGCAGGTGATGGTGCTGGGACCGGAGGAAGGCTCGGGGCTGTGCCCTCTGGCTGTGCTGGCGAGGAGGCAGGGCTGGTTCAGGGCTGGTTTGCAGCGATGGTCATGGCACAGCTCCCACAAGAGGGAGGGGAGTTACCCGACCCCGGGGGAGGTGCAGGTGTTGTCCCCCCTGCAGTGCTTCGGAAAGAGGTGTGAAAGCGCTGGGTGGTTCATTTTACCCTAAAGAGAAAGAAAGTAATTGTTGATGGGGGAAAGCTCCAAATTGTCACTCATACCTGTGTCTTTACAGTGTGGCTTTTCTTGTCAGTGCCTGGATTGTGGGCATCAAACAAACCCCTCCAGGTGCTGCCAGCTGCCCCCAGAGCTCTGACTTCTTGCGAGAGGAGGAAAACCAAGTCACAGAGGAGGGTGTGATACTAAAGATGGGATCAGCAGAACCCCCTGGTAGCCACACCCCTGCCCTGGGCTCAGTCTGAGCTCCCCACTACTTGCCATGGGGAGACCTGAAGCCAAGAGGAGGGGCTCCCCATTGCCTGAGAGCAGGCTGCTGCTCACACCTGGGCTGGGGGAACCTTGGCACTGCTAGTTTTATTCGGGGCTATTGGAAAAAGCAGAGGGATTTATCATTGTTATGACTACCACAGGACAGCCTTGGGGAAAATGCAGTTTGATGCTTGCTGCCTGGTAGCAAGGCCGATCTATAAAGTGGCTCCTGTCCTAAATCAGAGAGTGGGAAACTGTCTGCTTCTAATTAAAATCAATTAAGCAAATCACCACAACAGGCAGAAATAAGGCTTTTTGTCCTGGATGTCATTTGACAGATTTCAGAGCCTCTGAAGTGGTGCATTGAGTGTTTTCTTGGCTTCACCAATTTGATGAAAAGGTCAAAAATAAGAAAAAATTTTACAGAGCAAAACCTGAATGGAAATTATAAATCCCACACCTTGTCTGTGCAGTGCTGCACTGCAGTACCAAACCCCCTCATGCAATAAATGCAGACAACACCCAAACCTAACCAAAGTGATGCTCTGAGAGACCTGCAGCCATCCCAGGGAGGGCAGCATTTCTATTCAGTCCTTTCCCAGCCAGTCCAATTCTCCCATCCTCTCTAGAGCACAGAGACAGACAGCACCAAATGTGGCCCAAAAGGTCAGCAAAACCCTGGAGATGCTGATGAGGAGTTTATTCTGTCCCTTTCTGTTCTCAGGGGACCTTTTGCACAGGTGCTGGGTCTCTGGGATGGGGCATCTGCTGCTGATCTGACATCTGATGCCACAGGAGATGCGACTTTTGGAAGTTTAAGCCCAGTTTAATCCTCCCCAGCCTGAGGCTTCTTGTGCTGCCTGTCCACTACACGTTTAAATCCACCTCCTACAAGTGAACCCAACTTCACAGGCACCAGAAGTTGTTCTTAAGCCACACTTGCTGCTCCTGTTTCAGAGCTTCTGCACCCAAAAGTTTTGCCTTTTATCCATGGCCTGACACCCACCCTGGCACCAGAGCACAATTAACTTGATGCTTAGGCAGTGTTTGGTGTTTGCATTTGACCCAGCCATTCTGTTTTGGCAAAGGTGAGGGGCTACCATTGTTCTTTGTCATTGCACTCGCTGCAGCTGAGCAGGCAAGTGGTTTGGGTGGCTTTGGGGACAGTTAAAGGTCTCAAAAAAAGTTCTCACTGATGACAGCAGCAGCTCGTGAAGGTGTTTTCCAGATGTGCTACAGATTCCCCATTTGCTACTGGTTAGGATCCTATTTTCCCCTTATTTTCCCAGGGGGAAAACGGAGGAGCAGAGATGGTCCGTCTCACAGGAACTGCTCAAGCTCAGTTCTGTAACACCTGTACAGCCCAGCAAGCCACAGAGCTGCAGATGCCACAGCACAGGCCACTCCCTGAACCAGTCCCTTTGGCAGAAATGGACAGAGACACTTGAAATTGTTGAATATTGTGAGGAGAAATCCTTTTGGCCATCACTGTGGCAGTGGTAATCTTGAGGAGCTCAGCCCTTGGCTTTAATGCAGATCCCAGACGGCTCTTGGGTTTTCCACCACTGACCTGCTTGATTGGTTTTCTCCAGCTGCTGCTGTCCTCCAAGCCTCTCCCTGGCAAAGCAAGGTATCTGTGGCTCGCTGCAGCCTGGCATTGTGGCAGGATAACTGTGCTGCTTTTCCTCATGAGCACTCCCAGCCCTGGGTTAACAGGAAGCACCAGCTGGTACTTGTCTTCCAAGGAAACCTTTGCTTCTCTGCTGCCTGTGTTGTGTGGCTTGTGTCACTCTAAAAACTGATGTTTTTTCATCTCTTTTCCTCTAAAATGACAAATGCAAAGCTTTTGTGTCTGCACCATGTCATGATTTTCACTCTTCATGCAGCAGCCCAAGAAGTTGAGCTCAGCATCCCAGTTTGGATACAGGGTAGTGACTAAATATCTGTTTCTGTCTGTCCAGTGTGGCAGTATAAGCAGCAGTTTAGGGTGTGAGGCAAAAGAAATGCAGCTTGAGTTATTCCTGTGGTTCTGCCATGGGTTTGCTTTGGAGACCTGTCATTTTTCCTTACTGCATACTGCTGTTTCTCAGCTGTACAAATGCACTGCCCTAGGTGAAGTCTGGTTTGGTAAAATATACAATTAATTGTTAGTGTTACAAATGTGCCTCCTTGTTTATGTATATGTATATTCCAATTAAGACTGTTAACATCAGAGGAAGTGCTGGAGCCAGCATCTTCACAATGAAGGCTGGTGCTCCCAAGGCTCCTAACTCTGCCCCTTTCTCCTGTTCAGGCAGCCCAAAGCTTTTTATAGTGCACCCTTCACAGAAGGGTGAAGTGAAAAAAGTCTTTCATCCCTTCTGATGCCTGCATTGGAAAAATGTGCATAGTTTGGAGGGGTCCTATCCCACCACAAGTTAGTTGGGACTGTAGATGATGCTTTATCCTTAGCCCTGGAGAAGGACCTCTTGAGCTGGGAGAGCAAAGAGGTACTGATACCTGCTTTCCACAGGCTGTGGGCTCACAGCAAAGTGCAGGCATTGGGCAGGGAGGAAACTTCCTGGGAAGAGAGGTGTTGTATTAAATCCAGATGGTATCCAGGCATCAGGAGAATACCTGGGGCTCTGGGGAGGCTAAGCCAGAGGTCTACACCAAAACACTGAAGGAGCTTCCTACCCCAGGAGCTCTCTGTGGGATCACTGACAGGTACCACACAGGGTTCTCCTCCACCCTTGGTGGGCAGCTCAGGGGCGCTGCCTGCTGTTTGACACCCCAGCCCTCTTTGCAACAGCAGGTATTTTAGCTGTTCCGCATGAAAAATAAAAACCTTTGTTAAAAGCAGACCATCATACCAGGAGAGGCTGGACACTCGTAGGGCAGAGGGGTTTGCTGCCCTCCCTTTCTCACCATCTGCCCCTTGGCAGGAGCAATGGGCTGGGAGTGGGTCTCAGCTCTGCCACACTTGGGTGTTTTGGCAGTGGGTTTGTGTGAAACTCCTCTGGCTGGAAGGGCCCTCCCCAGGTGTGAGGAGCCTGGTTTTGCCCTATTTCAGCAGGGCTCCTCCTGCCATCCTTTTGGAGAGGAAAAGCATCCAGGTGCTGACACCAAGCTGAGCTCCTCTCACCCTGCTGGGATCAGAGGGATCACTCCACCTGGACAGCCACTGCAACTTTGCACATCGTATTCAAACCATGAAATTACAGCCCCACCCCGTTTGGCCACGGGCCTTCCAACCACAACAGCTCCCAAGCACCTGGCCAGCAGCAGCCTGCAGTACTGGAGCTTTGGGCACTTACCCAGGGAAGCAGAGCTGGGACGCTGCTTCAGCCCGGAGCACTCGGCGCGCTCTGAGGGGATCCATTTCCAAAGCATGGAGACACTGCCAGCAAGTCCCTTGCAGGGGCGGGAAAAGTCTTGTTCTTTGGCTCCCCCAGAATTGTTTGATACGAGAGGTTTTTGGCAGCACAAGGCTGTACTCGCTGCCCTAGAGGTGAGGTGCTGGAGGACACCAGTCCTGTGCTAGGGAAAGAGTCCTCTGGGCTGGTGGGAACTCTGGTCTCTGCGTGGTGGCAGCGGATGGGAGCAGGGGATGGCCCCAGCCACTTCAGCGGTACAATATGATTTACAGCAAGCACGTTTCTCAAGACATCTGTGGGGACAGAGCTTCAGTGAACATCATATATACACAGACAGCAGAGGGGGCTGGGCTGGACCCTCCACCACTGCAAAGCAGTCAAGGATGGAATCTCAGGGCAGGAAAAAAGTACCACTGGTTTGCTTTTACATCCTGTACATACATCTATGAATAGCTCCTTGGCATTTGATGTTCACAGCCGGCATCCTTTAACAGTGAGCACAAGAAGGAGGCAAAACGACCTGAAGGAGTCTTCAGCGACCTCCCCCTTGGAGGAGAGAGAAAGCAGCATCTCCCCCTGCCTTGGTTCAGCTGCCTGCCCAGGTGCCACCTTCGCCAAAGGTGTTTCCTTGTCCTGGCACCCTCGTCCTCCTCGCCGGCCGCCCACCGCCCGCTGGCCGGGAGCGGTCCAAAGCCAAGCCGTGCTTGCCTCATCTCCTGCTCAGGGGCATCAGTGCAGGTCTGCGCCAGCCGCTCTGCATCTCCGCTCCGCTGGACGGGCACGTGGACCGGGCACACACAGCGAGACAAAACAAAAGGGACAAGAAGAGAGACAAAGGGTAATGAAAAGGTCCGTGGCCCACGGCTGCCAAAGGAAATCTCTCGCCGTGTTTCTCTGACCATACTTGTCCCAGCCACTACAGCTGCTGTGGGATCCCCTGCTCCTTGTAGCCTGTGAGGAGGGAGGGGGAGGGAACATGATTAGAGTTAGTTCCAAATGCGGACCCTTGGTGAGGCTCAAGTCAGCCACGAGCCTGGTTTACCAGGAGTGGCAAAACACCACGTGGGAAAACAGCAGGGCTGCCACTTTGCCCCTCGTGGCCAGGCTGCTGCTCTGGCACCTGCCTGCCTCCAGTGTGGCAGGGGCACAGGCACCTCTGCTTGAAGAGATTGTATAGGCACAGCAGGTGCCAGTGGTCACCAGTTCCTGCCCAATAACCTGAAGCTTTCATGGAATGTGTTTTTCTGTAGGGCAGGGGAAATGGACGCCCCTGTATCCTGCTCCAGAGGCACGGCTGCTCCCAAGCGCTGCCCTGGCAGGTCGTGCATCTGACACACATCTCTCCTTGTGATCTACCTGTGTTTGAACCTCATTCTCCCAGAGGACTGCCAGGCAGGAGGAGGCTGGTTCCATCTATCCATCTTTTTGTTCCCATGCTGGCTTTTGCTGATGGCGCTCCCCAGCAGCAACCAATTTGCGCTGCAGTTTGCACAGATGAACAAACACCTCTTGGAGGAGAAGGGGAATGCCTTTAATCACAGGCTGACATGTCAAACACAGACCTTGGGATGCCTCTAATGATATTCTCACTGCCTGGTTCTGCACTTGCTTTGCTCCAGCCCAGCAGAATTACAGGTGCTTTTGTTAGGGCACAGCAGCCAACCAGTTGGCATGGAGGACACTGATCTTTTCAGCAGCCAGACCAGGGAAACTGCCTGGATCCCTGCTCCTTCACACCCTTTCCTCTTCCTGTGGCCATGAGGCTTGATGCACTTCCCAAGCAAGGCAGCAAAGCCCTTGGGGTGCCCACTGTGTTGCAGCCACATGGATGTTGCAAGGGCTGGAGCAGCCTGTCCTGCTGCTTGTCACAGCTCCTCGGGGTCCTGGGCCCCAGATGATTTATTGTCCTGCACACGGTGGGAGAGGGCAGGCTGCAAATCCCAGAGGGGACAGCTTCATCCCTCAGGGGGGCTAGAGCAGGGAAGGGCAATAGGAGAGCACCTGCAGCTCCTGTGCTGGTACAGGATAATGAGAAAAATACTGGATTTTTAAATGCTTTCCTAAGTGGTTGCAATGAGTGTGCCAGAAGTTTTACCTGCTTTCCTTTCAAGAGAAGCTGGGCTTGTTATCCTGACTGTATCAGTGCAAAAGATCTCCTTATTAAAGAAGCAAACTGTCCTTACTTGCACTGCCTGCCGCAGTGAAGATCTTTCAACTAAAAAACTTTTTTAAATCTGGAAGGGTTTTTTTTCCTTAGCTTAAATAACATAAGTAGCCTGTCATTTTTATATTTTGAATTTCAAAGAAGCCTGAAATTTCATATCTCAGGAGAATGCTTAACTTTTTAAACACTTTTCCATTTATGCTTTGTAATATTTCTTTCCAACCCTTATGTTAGGCTTTTGTAAGTCCCTTACAAAAACTGAACACAAAATACCAGTGGGTGCCAGACCCCCTATCTTCAAGGGGCTTTTTGCTGAACTAAGAATTCACTCCAGCAACTGAACTTTGCTGTACTTTGGAAAAAAATCCACACATTCATCCAGGCTTGGCAGCCTGGATCTCCTGCTGTTAAACAAGCACAAGGGACAGATTAATGACACTTAACTGAATTTCTGCCTATTGTGTGCAGCTGAACAGAAAGACACTCATCTCTTTCAAACAGCTTTTTCTAGGGGGCAAAACGATGATTTCATATGCATTTATGTTTTAAGTGTGAGTCAGCTCTGAAGGCACGGTGAGCTGCCTGGAAACTTGTAATTTGGGCTTGTCTATGGCATCAGTTTAATGTGTTTAGGGAGCAGAGTTAAATAAAACCAAACAAACAACCCTATGGACCAGAAAGCTGGGGCCTGCCTTAAATCTTCAGCTAAAGTGAGAGTACTTGTACATGCTTGTACAGCCATGCCTTTTATTGAGATATGAGAAAATTATAACAGAGAAATTCTTTCAGTCTGGCTATTGGTGCTGAAGCAGGCTGGAAGGAAGTTACAGTGGCCGAGCCTGTCTCCCTCTTTGCCAAAGTTAGCCAAAAAATGACCTGTTCTATGCTAAACTTATTTGTACAATACTTCAGACTTAACTTCTGAGACAGTTTGTTTGTGAAAATAGTTATTTCATTTCTTGCATAGGAATAGCTATTCTGTATGAATCAGCTTTATGTTAATATGCCTGCCAGAAAACTGAGGTGCAATTCTGTAGAACAGATAGCTCTGGGTTCAGAATTAAGTGGGCCTGTGCACAAAGTCACTGTTTTAATCAAGTTTACTTGAAATTGCACTTCTCCTGTAAACCATTGCATGTAAGATTGAGGCAAAAAGATCCCAGTCTGTGCACAGACTGTCCTTCTGGGGCTGGCTTCATGCAGAGGGTGGCTTCAGGATGCTCTCAAGGCTGAAACTCAAGGCTCCTGCCCTGCTTCAAGGGTGCTCTTGGGGCATCCCCAGGGGCATTTCAATGCTGTGTGAAGATTTTCAACATCCCTGGGGCTGTGCAGCCACAAGGACAGACACAGACAGTCGGACACACACACATATAAAAGGCACATGGCTGGACTCAGGCTGGGAGCAAGCAGCACTGGCCAAAGAGAATTCCAGATGTCCTGTCCTGACCAATGCTCACTGCTGTCCATGGGAAACTGCCTCGGAGCATGAGGAGGAGGAAGAGGAGGAAGAACAGAAACAAACTTACCTTGTGAGACTTTGATGGTGAATAAAAGGAGGCAAAGGAACATGAAAGAAAGAGAGAGGGAGAAATGTAACTGTAGACAGTATATCTGAAACACAGGGAGAACCAGAAGAGAATGAACAAACTGAGGCTGCAGAGTAAACAGAGAACAGCTGCTCTACCATCAGACATTCACACCAGGGCTAAACATTACTTAAAATCCTTGTACTTGGAGTGGATAATTTCATTTGTGACTCTTGTTTAAAGACAATGGGGGAATGCTCATCTGCTTTTCCAGCCCCAAGCCAGACAGGCTGGGTGGGTCAACACCTCTGAGCAATGCTCCCAGGAAGTCTTTCCTCTGTGTCATTGGTATTTCATGGGTTTGACTGAAGGGGAACTGCTTGAGGAAGGCATCGAAGAAGACATCACAGTGTACCAAAGGGCTCATGGCATGCCATTCACAGCCCCAGAATTCGGAAAACTACACCTGAAGAGTTTTTGGCAGCTTCCCTGCTCAGTTTGCTTGTGGCCACAGGTAACTGACAACCACAGCATGCCTCAGCCTGTCTGGGTGCTGCAAACACTGGTGCTGTTTAACATTCCTGCAATACTTTAACAACTCGCCCCACCACTGCATTTGGTAGGAAACTACAAAAAAAAGGTACTTAAACTACTTTCCTCAGGCCTGCTTTGGGGGACAGCTCTTAGATTTTTTTTAAAAAGTGTAATAGGTCTAAGCAGGCAATTTGTCCTTGAAATTTTCTTCATCTCATGAAGGGTTACCAGTTGTTTTGGGCTTTCTGCTCCCCTTCCCTTCCCTTCCCAGGACAGCTGTGTTACCTGCCCTAGCAGGGGCCCTACAGAGCAAAGAGGCTCGGTGATGCTTTCCCGAGCATACAGTAACTGTGCAATCATCTGCTGAGTAGAGTAATTAGCAAAGGATGACAAGGATGGCATGATTACAGGTGAGTTCTCATTCCTGGCTGGCAATCAGCCCTGAGAGTCAGCCGAAGTCTGGATCCAGTGAACCCAAGAGCAGCCAAGCACATCGTTCATTCAGGGGCCAAAAGCTGAGGGAGGGCTCCCTTCAGAAACCAGCCTTGACTTCTTGGCTGCATTCAGCAGAGGCAAAACAATGCCTGGACAAACAATCCCTGACTTGTGTCCCCTGTGCCACGTCAGTGTGACATTACTATATTATTTCTCTGGTGTTTCTGTCAAGAAATGGCACACAACCTTTTATGCTGGGCTCTGAGCAGGCAGGGACTTCCTGGAAAGGCCATTCCACAGTGCTCATACTGCACAGCGGGGCTAATGAAGATGTGGGCTGGGGACAAGGTGTGCCTGTAGCAGAGGGAGCTTTGCCTGGAAAGCCTTAGGAGGCTCGTTTGGAGTTGGCTTTGGCTGGGTAATTATCTCTGTTTTGCCTCAGCTCTGTGCATCACCCCGCAGAGCTGGGGAGGGGTCTGGGGAGAGCACAGTGCAGCAGCACAGCCCAGCCACTCTTTGGTAAAAGAATTAAGTGCTCCCTTGTAATTCTACCTTTGCCTTCAGACAGCAGGTACAGCAGAGGACAGTTCCCAAAGCCTTATGGCTGCTTAAGGCAGATATCTGTGTGTCCAATGGGGCCAGCTGGCAGTTCGTTTAAATTAGCAGAGAAAGTACCCTGTGCTGTGGTGCTGCCAGAAGTAATTAAGTGTGACAGCAAAACTGCATTCAATTTACCTTCCTTCTGGGATATTATCCGTCTAAAGGGCACCTTAGAGGAGATGAGGGTTGGACAGGACCCCCCAGGTCAGTCAGTCTCTTGCTGTGTCCCACCTTGTCCCTGACAGATGTGGGTCTACCCACTCTTCAAGTCTTCCAGGCACAGAGAGAGCAGATCCTGCCATGCCTCTGCAGCATTTTGACCTTAGTGGAGGAAAAATGTCTTCTAGTTTCCACACAAGTCCTTCCTAGTGGTATTTAAGTCTGTCTTAAGCTGAACTGCTGCCCTCTCACATTTACTAGCCTGCTGAACACCTTCATCATCAACACGCCTACTGTCTTATGGTTCTCTGGACTCTGTCCAGGTTTTCCACTTGAAGTACAGCCTCCAAAGCTGGCCACAAGCCTCACCACAGCTTTATGCATGCAGAGAAAGGCAATGGGATCAGTGAAAGCCCTACAAGCTCTGCTCCCACCTGCCCGTGTGGTGTTTGTTCCCTCTGCAGCAATGTTCCCCCTGTGCTGCCTGTGACTCACTGCAGCCACCACGTCCTTCCCTGAAAAACAACTTGTTCCCTAGTGTGTATTTATGCAGCCGATTAATCCTTCTGTAGAGTCTTGGGTTTTTCCCTGCTGAGTAGCACTTACTGTTTCCAGACCATTTCTTGGACTGGCGTGGATGCTGGCACTGCCCTCGCTGTGCCTGCTGTCCCTGCAGCCAGCGCTGGTGTGTGTCTGGGGAGCCTCTTCTCCAGCCCACCCTCAAGCCACAAATGAAAATCCTGAGCAGAGCTGGATTCAGGAGGGACCTCTCTTTATCTCTTCCCAGGCCAGGAAAATCCATTTAGAGGGCAGTTCTGAAGAGCATTTTCACACAGGCCACGTCCCCCTGGCTTGCTGGTAGGAGCGCTGTGTGAGATGGGGTCAGCAGCTGAAGGTCAGGAGGGATGGCTGGCTGCTGCCACCTCACACGAAATTAATTCCTCTGCCTCCAAAGGGAATCGAGCCAGTCTGACAGAGCTCGCCCTGGACAAACCCACGGTGACTTTGTGGGGGTGGTTTTTATTTTCTAAATGCATGCGAGTCACTTACTTGATTACTTCTTCCAGGAATTGAAGGGTACCTGATTGGCCTATAATTCTTCTCCTTTTTCCCTCATTAAGGACAGTATGCCATTATCCTCAGAGCAGACTCCCTTTTTCCATGGCTGGGAAATAGAAGATGAAAAGCTGCAACAAGCCTCCTGTTCAAAAGGCACGTGGATGTGGCACCTGGGGACGTGGTTCAGTGGTGGACATGATGGTGATGGCTTAAGACTTGGACTCAATGATTTTGGAGGTTTTTCCAACCTCAGTGATTTTATGATTCTGTGGTTCTAACTCCCTCCCAACTCTCTATCAGCTAACAGAGAGGCAGATCCTGATCCAGGGAGCAAGGTGATGATCCCTTAGGGAAAGCCTGAGCAGAGTCCCCAGCCCTTGGCTGCTTCCCACCCTCCTCCTCACTTCTAGCCCTCACCAGCTCAGACAGCACCCACTGAGTTCTGCCTCTAGCCCATCCAAATAGCCTGGCACCCTCACAGGGGCACATGGGATTGACTATTTCAAGGCAGGGGGACCAGAGGTGGGCAGTGGTTTCACACTTTTTTAACTATTTCCCATCTGCATGCAGATTCAAGTTGAAATGGTGTACAATTTCTGTCTGGTGCATCCAATGATTTGCACACAAACAAAACCCAGCGAAAGCAACCTGTTTCCTGGTAGTGTTCCTAAATGAAATGTCCCATTTCTTGCATTTGAGACATGGTTTCCTTCTTAAGTTTTTTTTTTTAAAAGTGGTCACAAGAACCACTTTGGGTCTGACAGGGCTGTTTGATCCAGCTAAGAGCAACCGACAGCTTTGTTCTCTGTTTTGACTGAGATTGGGTTTTTTCTTTTACTCCCCATCAACCAAGAGCTGCTGCATCTAGCCACTGCTTTCTCTGCATGGCAAGTAAACCTAAAAGCAGCTATTTAATGAGATGGCAAGAAACTGCCAAGGGCTGCAACTGGTCAGATACTGCTGGTGAGACATAAGACATGTTGACTCCTCTTGCCAGTCTCTGCTACCACCAGAGGGATGAAATACTGCTGTGCTTGGGGACCTCTTGACCCCGAGCATTCCCACCTCTGCCATCCATTCTGCCATCCTGAGCATTCATTCATCCTCTGCCTCCCAAACTGGTGGAATCCAACCAGATATGGGAAAGAGTGTTTGAGAGATACTTCCAAGCTGCCCGGTTCTCCCCAACAGTGAAACTGGAGAAGACCCTCCCAGTATGACCCTCCTCAGCACCAGCCCCTCTAGCTGGAGAGCAGGGCCTTGGAGCAAAGCAAGTCACAGTTTCAGTGGTGGTTCTTTCTTGGCACAGATGCTTTCCTGACTCTCCCCACACCTGCAGAATGGGGTCCTGCCAGACAGCAAACCTCATATGGGGGCTGCCCCACAGGGGAAGAGCAGAAGAGCTTATGGTTATGAACATGCACTTATGGGATTACACACAAATCTGGCAGATTCTTAAAGACACATCACACATGTACACCAATTCACAACTTAGCCTCAGAAAGAACCTGCTCTGCAGGTACATCTGGAAGGAAATGTGGTAGGTGGTTTGCAGGGTAAAGCAAAGAGCAGTACTGCCTTCATCCTGAGGAAAGCTTTTGCTTTGCACACATTCAGGTTTTTAATATCCATCGTTTGCTTTCCATGGGGACCACCTAAACTGAAGCTGGCTCAGAAATTAGCAGGTGGTTTGGTGAGAGGGTTTAACCCCAGGGTTTGGCAGCTGAAAATGTGCACTGGTTTCCTGCTTCTTTTTTTCAATTTCATCCATTTTGTCTTTAGGCAGGTTACTGGCAAATTCCTGAGATCCTCTCTCCCCCTCTGTCATGGAGCCACAGATGTCATCAGCAGAGATGACAAACTGGAGCCCCTCCAAACCAAAAGGCAAAAGCTGCTGGTAAGATGGTCTCTAGGAGAAGAGCTTGCTTTGGGAACTCTCTGTCCTGTCAGCCTGAAAGAGCTCAGACCTGTTTGGTTTGAGGGCTTGCCCATCAGCCTCTGCCAGCCTCTGGAAAGGGAGTGGGGTCTCGCAGATGCCACCAGCACCCTGAGCTCTGTGCTGCTTCTGCCTCTGGAGGTGAGAGTCCTCACCTCAGTCCTCTACACCAGGATACAGGAGATATGATACAACTTTTACATCAGTGAAAGCTTGTATAAAAGTTACAGAGCCTGTACTCTGGATTGGTAATATTTATTAACTGGTGACTTATATTATGTACATTTAAAAAAGGATTCTTCTTTCCTTAGACTAATGTTTTAGTCAACTCAAAGGGTGTGTGGGATATTGTTCTAGGAGCAGCTAAACATCTCTGGCTTAGCCTTAGAACTTAGTCTGAAACATGAAAAAAAAACCCAAAACATTGGGTAAATGTACCCTGGGGAGGAAGGGGAGGTTCCAGGAGAGTCCCCGGGACTTTTCTGGGGACAACTGGCCCTGGGAGCAGAACCAGCCTACCAGAAATGTCTCACTAGCAACAGATTTGCAGCTGGAGTCACAAGGGAGAAAGAGCTTTCTTGTTCAAATGGATGTGATCAGGGCAGAAGGGGCTCCAGACAGCAGAGTTCATAGTGCCTCCCCTTCCTGCACATTTCATTTCATTTCATTTCATTTCATTTCATTTCATTTCATTTCATTTCATTTCATAAAGGGAAAAGGAAGTTCCTGACCCACGTGGTGGGATGGGAGGCTCTCCCAGATATGTCACAGGGCCCATTCCTACTGCCTCCTAGCAATTTCTCTGCCTACTGTGTTTCTCATGGGCTTGCAGAGCTCTTCCTCCCCACAGTGCAGCCCAGCGGCTGGCAGGGACATGATCCGGGAGCCAGCCACGGCGCCACGGAGAGGAGCAGTCAGGAGGGCGAGTGCCCTGTACTCACTTGCAAGAATGACCATGTCCATGCCCCAGAAGATGCTCATGATCCAGCCCACCATGACGATGGCAGTGAGGATCTGGATGAGGGCAGCGGCGATGTTGAGCCAGAAGACGCAGCACATGTGCCGGTCGGGGAGGTCGGTGCGAGCCCCGCACAGCACGGTGAACGCCGACACGAACGTCCCTGGGGAGAGACAGCACCACACAGCACCCAGTGAGAGCCACGGCCTCCTGCCAGACCCCTGCCCTCACACCTGCTCCCCTCACAGCACCACACTTCTTGTGCTCCCGCTGCGGCGCTGGAGAGCTGGGAGCGCTTTACGGGAGTTCGGATGGAGAAACGCTGCTGTCTCCCACTGAATTCCACCAGGGTGGAAAAAGCACTCTTTGGGTTTTGCCTTCTTCCCCGCCCACCCAACAGCAACCACTTATGCACTACAAGGGAGTGCTGTGTATCTGTGGAAATATCTTTGTTCTGCCTCTCTCTTGGGGAGAAACACTACAACAGCAGCTCTGAAAAGGAAAACTGAACCCAGAGTTAGGGCAGGACTGGCTCTAGAAACCTTAAGGGTTTGGCAGTCTGTTACTATTCACAAATTCTGCTCTAGAAGGAGCAGACACACACAAAGAAAAGGAGTGGCACTGCATTTTTGCACAATGCTTTCCCCAGTCACAAGCTGCTACCTGAGGGTATGTTTTAACCAAGCACAAGGAGCTAAACTTCTTAAAGTGCTGGAGCCAGGGGACCTGGTGTGGCAGCCCTTGGCTCTGCCTGAGACCAACTTATAAACCTTGCAACCACACTTCAGACTTCCTAAAATGTTTCAGATGAATGATCTTGTTGATGTATGAACGTTAAAGCTGGGGAAAAAACCAAAAACCTACACCTCAGCAGCCTTTCACAAAGATTCTTCCAAAATTTACGCCATTGGACAAGGCAGATTTTTTACTTTTAGCTGATATGATGTGCTCGTGGCTGGCTGAAACTCACAGCTCAGGGAAGCCTTGTCTGTCCCACAACCAACATGCAGAAATACACAGTATGGGTAAAGAGCAGAAGAAACTGTTCCTGGCTCCTGTAAAATATGACCCGTTTTCCAGGAGGTTCAGGCACCTTATCTAAGAATGGATTTCAACACCTCTTAGCATTATGAATTGTCTATGGGTTTTTCTAAAACAAATATAGCATTGCTAAGGCAAGTACCAAGGTGCAATGTTGACTGTGCTGGATAACACAGTCCTGTGAAATGTTTCCTTTACTCAGTATCCTGAATTAAAATGATGGCTTCTACAAAAACCACCCTTTTTCCTCTTAAAGGATGGAAGCCTGCAAATGGCCTGTAAGATGTGAATGAATGAGCACATCCTCAGTGCACACAAGTGCTTTGTTGAACTCAGGGGAAGGTGGGAGTCCCTTGGTTTGACTGAAGACAGGGACAAAACACTCAGTTTACACCCTTGTAGTAAATCTTATCAGACCAAGAGAGCAGAACCATCTGGTGGGAAGCAAAATACCATTTTGTCCTGCACTGCCGGGGTGGTGGAAAAGAGAATCTCTTTCTTTGCTGCCTCTTCCTCAGTGGGTCACAAGGATAACAGGCAGCTGAGGTGCCAAAATGCTGGGGAAGGCTGGCTACAGCCTATTTTTAATCCTGCCACCATCTGCAAGCTTCAGTCCCAGCATCTCCCTAGCACTCCACCAGTTCCTAAAGCCCTGCTCATCTTCCTGCCCCTGGCTGGATCCCATTCTTTATCCCCACCCCCTCCCTGTGGCACCTGCCAGAGCTGGGCACGGAGGGGAGGGGAGGGAGGGAGTGCTGCTGGGGCTGGGGGAGGCAGCCCTACAGCAGAGCATCACTGGCAGGGACAAGGGCAGCATCTTCTGCATGACAACCACCCCTGGGCTTCCTCCTCTGGCTTTCATAGGCAGAGTTTCACCCCCTTGTCCACCAAACAAAAGGGGCTGCAGAGAGGAAAGGGGGAGTCATTATAATCCCAAAGGATGTTGAGTAAATCTCCGCATAGCTGTCTTTTGCTTTGTGGCTTTTTCTTCCACATCTCTTGTGTCCTCCATGTGGGATTATGCAGCATCTCTGCCCAGCTTCACTCACCTTTTTTCCCCCCTTTATAGTTTTTTCAAAGCAGAAGGAAGACTGGAATATTTCCCTCATGCTTCCTGAAAGTGTTGTCTTCAGAATTACACCACAGCACTCTCTGAGATTAAATATGGACTGAGGCAAGATCAGAGACTGGGTGTTTATGTTTTCCCATCAGGATGCAAAATCTTGCCAAATGGAAATGCCTGTCTCTTTTTTAAATGAAAATCTTCCCCTCTTGCCTTACCTTTAACTCTTCCAAGATGTGTTACAAAGAAAGGTCATAAATGAGCAATAACTCTTAAACTACAGCTTCAAATCCTTCCAGTGAAGCTTTTAAGATATTTACATCATTAGAGCAAGGTGCTGAATTAGCCAATTAATGCCCTAAATACCACAGTGACTAAGCTAAAGTCTAGTCCCACTCAGAAAGGAATAAAGCTAACAAAGCATTACAGTGTCCTCCTCTGGACTGGGAAGAGATACAGAAACTGGGATTAAAATCTCATGAACTTTGGCTTCTGATTCCTCTTCAGGCCACTTTCCTACGTGTGGGAGCCAATTAATTTTTCCAATGCCAGTGCATTTTCTTTATTACTTATGATTAGCCAATCTTTGGGAGCTTGCTGGCATTTTTGAATAAAACACTTCAGCCGTGCCAGCAGGTATAAGATGGAAGCATTTTTCCTCTACTCCACATATGCTTGAGAACATGAAGCAGGAGTAAGAGCCTTAAATGCTTTTGCCAAAGTAGATGTTTTCCCCTTAGGAAGCCATCATGGTTACACACTGCCAAATATGGAATTATTTGCATCTGGAAACTGAGAGGTGGAGAGGAGGAGGAGAAGAAAGCAAGCAAGCTGTATCTGCTGATACCACCTGGCTGCCTCAGAGCTGGTGCATTGAACCATTTCCCTTCCTGACCAGGCATTCAGACACCTGAATCCCTACAGCCCAGAAATCCTAAACCTGGAATGCCACCTGCTGGGGTGATGGTGGACAAATAAATCAGCAGCCCAAAAAGGTCTCAGGCTGTGAGTGCAAACAGCAGACACAAATCAGTAACTCCACAAGCAGATATAAACTGAACAGCCATGCAATTATGCCAATCTAAGTAAATTATAGTAACCATTTCTTCTATCTTCCCAATGGAAAACACCCAAACTTCAATGAAATCTGGGATTATTCTAAGTCATGAATTAATACAGCCCCTTGGGGGACACAGGGGAGGTGATGAAGATGTCCTGTCCTGTTTTCAATGAGTCTGTTTGTCCTGCCCCTTGCAATCACCTGGCTGAGCTGTACAGCCCCTGCTGTACCCAAAGCCAGCAAGTACCAGGGGCTGGGCAGAGGGATGGGTGGGAGCTGAGGATTGCTTTTCTGGGAGGCAGAGGGTGAAGGCAGCATGTGCAGCGAGGCTGGGAGGGGCTGTGACACCAATCTGCTCTTTGGACTCCTTTCACTTGGGGCAGTGTCAGCCAGCTGGGGCACCCACATGGCACTGGGATAGAGATAGAGCCCCTGGGAGCCTCTGCTGGCTTTGGCTGTCAGAAAAATTGGGGTATTTTTAGATTACACCAGTAAATATAGAAAGCTGCTTGTTTTCAACAGTTTAACCCATTGGACCAAAGGGGATGTGTTATCTGCAGAACAGCACAATTAAATGAAGGGGCAAAGGAGGTGTTTTGCCCTTTCTCTCCTTTCTGGGTCATTGTCATGCAGGATAAAGTCCCCTCTCTGGTGTACAGTGGCAGCCAGGGCCTTCCCAAGAGCATCACCTGCTGGTCCCTGGCCGAACAGACTACACTAAAATAGTATGACAGGGATAGTTTGGGGATTTTTCTTTCAGAGTAAAACCTCACACCCTGGCGAGGGCTCCCCTGGTTTCCTATTGTTTGAGTCACTCACCCAGGGTGGAGAAAGGCATGAGCTCAAGACCATGGCCTGTCCTGAACAGTCTCCTCTGTGTCACCTGAGACCAGCAAGGGCTGTGTTATGGAATACCTTAAACTGTATGAGAGGAGTTTTCCTCTCCTGTTTTCACAAGAAAGCCTATCCTGGGCACTCCTGCAAGAGCTTTAGTCAGACATGGAGCTTGGCACGTTTCATGTGGAGGACCAGCTGTGATGGCACCTCCCCAGAAACATCCCAAGTGGAGCCTGGCTGGAGCTGGAGGGAGGTGGGATACTGATGATCAGTGAAAGTGCAGGTAACTTGAGCATGCAGACAACTTAGTGGGCTTCCCACTGACTGCCAGGTATCTGAGACTTCCCAAAAGGAAGCATCTCTGCTGCAAAGGAAATCACATCTGATGAGCTGCTACAGGTGGAGGAACAGCAGAAACCCAAATTACTGCAATCAGGGGCCGCCTGCGGGGACGATGATGGTGATTCTACGATGATGCTCCCTACCCTAGAGAAGCCTGGGAGCCAGGGAGGGGGTGGGGAATACTCTTTCCTCTTCCTGAAAGCCTGGAGATCAGTTCATACATTCCCCTGTAGTGCTGGGAGTAAATAAGGCAGCACTATGGTGCCTCCTTTCCTGCCCCCAGAGAGGAAGAGCAGGGCCACGTCACAACTCAGGAGCTGGGGCAAAGCTGCAGGAGGCACGGAGCTGGAGGCAGGAACAGGCAAAGATGGGAACAAAACTGGAGGTGTCTGTGGGAGCAGGGCTGCTGGATCATCAAGGGGAGACACGATTAATGAGAGTGTGTTTGTGGGGATGAGCTGTACCTGTGTATTGTGTCAGGGGAGCTCTCTGTGTGGGGACACGTCTGGTGCCTGTCTCTGAATTCTCCTAAGTAAAATGATTATTAGCTGTCATTAAACAGTGCTGGCAGGTATGTGAGGCAGATGTTGTGGATGTGCTGAAAATTCATGAGATGTGCTGGCTCTTTCTCATGTGAGTCAGAAAAAGCTGTGCAAGGATGGTTACAAGGATGGCACTCCTTGCCTCAGTGTAACAGTGAATATGGGATCTATGGGCCAAGGTATCCTTGGCTTCCCAGTGTCATGAGCTTGTTTTCATACTCTAGTTAGAGCTGTAAAGAGTGGTTTCAGGCATGGAGGCCTCTCATCCTTGGCATCAATCCAATGCCAGCTGTAGCTCTTTGGGTTATGATGAGGGAAACTACTAAACCTTGCTGAAGGAAGGGCTAAGGCAGCATCTGCTGATGTTTAGAACCTTCCCCTCCCCATTTAGGTGGGTAGAACTGGGCAGTGGAAAGGACACTATTAACAAGGTGATAAAATGGCATTGCAAAGCATTAATGCCCAGGATGATGATCTGCTGAAGCTTCCTGAAGCAGACAATTGTTTGTGGCATTTCTTGAGGAAAGAGATGCAAAGTAAAATGCCCTGGAAGCATTCTGTGAGTCCTCACCAGTGTCCCCAGTCCCCACCTGGCTGGATCTCACTGGGGCTTGGGCTGCATGAGAGGACCTCCCAAGGCAGGTGTGCCATCCCAATGCCCTGAGATAAGAGTGCTTTCCAAACTTATTGCAGCTCTCTGAACAGAAAAGGCTGGTTCAGAAACACACTTGAGGTACCTCTGTGTCATCCATTGCAGCTTGTGAGTGCAGGGCTCTTGTCAGGGTCAGCACCATGCCCCTTTAGCCCATGGCTCCCTCAGAGAGCTGGGATTGCAGGCAGGGGGCAATCAGGGAACCTCTTTGGTTTGTAGAGGTGTGGAGGCTGCAGGGTGTCCTCTGGAGGGAGCAGATCTTTACTGAGTACCTGGCTCTGTGACCAGCTATGCTCCTTTGCCAGGGGGAAAATTCCTACTCAGTTTCCTTAGAGGCACACCAAGCAAGCAATGGAAGACACCAAGCCCCTTGCCATTCGTAGAAATAAATGAAAATCAGTCCACAGGGTTACAGCTGCACTCCTGGAGAGAGCATCCAGCTGGACAGCCTGTGGCCTTCTCCCACCGAGCTGCTTGGGAGGGCTGAGGAATTCATGGTGCTGTGGACTGGGCCAGAGCTCAGCCCAGGCTGTGGAGGCTGTCACTGACACTGCCATTCCTCACTGGTTAGTGGCTGCTGGACTTGTTTCTCTTGGCCAGCTGATGGTTGGACTTGGTGACCTTAAAGGTCTTTTCCAGCTTTAACGATGCTGTGATACTGTGAAATGTAAAGAATGCAGAGGTGGCAGGACTGCAGCACCAGCAAGGCTCAGGTGTCCCCCACGTGCAACCTGGCAGGGGCATCCCCTGCATCCTTCCACTTGTAGCTCATTTCAGCCACGGAAGTAAGTCAGGAGTGAGTGCAATTTCCTGGTTTTGGGGTTTTTTTCCTAGAAATAAACATACTTTAGACTAACATCTTAAATGCTCAGGTTTTAGCTTAAAGCTTAATTAAGCAAACTTTTTTCCCCTTTCTGGTATCCATACTGAAGTCTGCCCTTTCCAAATAGAGCGCAAGGGGGCTACAGTGGATAGGTAGTTTTAGCAATTTGAGGGGTAAGAAGAGCCGGAGCAGGGGACAGCTTAGGAAACAGGAGGCTCACTTGGCCCCTCCTAGAATTAAAAACATGAATCCCACAGATTCAGACCTGCCAGGAGGGGACATCGATGACACCCTGGTGTCAGAGCCATCCCCTGTGAACACCAGGTCCCATGGACAGCTGTGTGGGCAGAACTCAGGCAGGAACAGCAGGAGCTGAAGGGTAGGAGAGGAGAAGGGGAAGGAGGAGAGAGTGGAGGCAGCAAACGTGACAGAACCTAGATGTTGCCATGGAGAGGAGCTCATGAATTTTTCCTCCGTGGCCTGCTATTAAAAATGTTTTGTTTGGCTTCTGCCAGCACATTGTTTTTATTTTCCCCTTCCATATCCGAAGGACATCCAGAGGGAATTTTGGCTCCTTCTGTTCCCTTTGGCCTCACTGTGGACAAAAATATACAGTCACTTGACAAGGGAGAGCTGGCACCTGCCATCCTTGTCTCCACAGGGTCTGTTCCAACTCCCGAGCCTGCAGAAGGCAGGCTGTGTATGGGATTAACTCTCTGCTTTCCCTACACACGTGGAAAGTGCCCCCCAGCATGTCCCAAAGCACTGTGTGCCCATGGCTGATCCCAGCTGTCCCAGCACCTGGCTGGAGCTCCAGCACTGAGCTCTGTGTCTGTTTGTGATTAGGAGTTTGTGTCATGTGGTCAGAACATGCTTGACAGTGTTTGTGTAGCTTCTACACAAGACAGCCCACGTGCAAGTAAGACAGCAGTGCCTTTGCATCAAAAATGAGATTTTGCTCCTATTTAATGCTCTAGAAAAAGTTAACTCTTCTAAAAATGCAGAGTTTTTTTAACAAAAACTTCAAAACTTGACTGCAACAAACTTTCACAGACTTCCAAGGCTAAAAATACACAGCAAAATCTTAAATTACATGGAGGGAGGGGCTGCATGGAGGTGAAGTGACTTACTAAAGCTTTTATTATACATGGACCCATCAAAATTATTTTTACTCTGCAGCACTGCAATGTTTTGAACACTTAAAAGCAGCCACCCATAAATAGTGAGATTGAAGTACAGCTTGTTCCACTGCCAGACATTCCACAATCCTTGGGTGAAGTTTTCCAGTCCAGTCCTATGGTTTAATTCTGTTGACTTGATGCATAAAATTAAGGGTGAGCTTGAGGTATTTGAGACTGGAGAATTTCTGCTGAACAGCAAATGCAAGGCCCCACTGCATAATCCACAGTGGAGGAGCAGACATCAGAATTCTGCCAGGATTTGTTAAATGATCTTTGCAAGTTGTACCTGCTTGATTCCCAGACTGGTTTTTTTTTTCTCTCCACTTGGATAAACGATGTGGTCCCAGAACCACCAATGATATTTTGCATCCTGCTTTACAATAGTATGAACCACTGCAGAGAACATGGAACTTCCCAGAAGTGGGGGGAAATATTGCTACAGGGACGCCTAGACATAGGAAATGGGAAAGTTGTAGCAAGTAATGCCTACCACCTACAGCCAAGATATGCTGGAGATAAGCCCATCAAAGTATATCAGAAGTGGATGACAGCCCATCTGCATGTCAGACAGGGAAAGAAGAGCCAGGGAGGCTGAATGACCTGTCACTGGTTCTGCTGCCAGCCAGGGGCACTGCTGTGAAAACAACCGAGGCACTGCAGCCTCGCTTCTGCTCAGTGCTTGCTTTTTTTCCTTTACTAATGGAATGGAGGGAGGATTTTAATTAATTTGCATCCTTATTAAGTATGCCAGCCTTCAGAGAAATAATGCAATTGGCTTCCAATTATAACAAACACAAGGGAGAACAAAAGGCATGACTGCTGTTTACAGCACAGGGCACTTTGCTAAGGGCTCATCTGACCTAAGTGGACTCATTCCTGCTGCTCTGTAATTTTATCAGACATTTAAAAGCTCTGTTTCATGGAATCAGCTCTGCTGCTGGTTTCTCTCTACCATCTCCTGCCATGCAGAACTTCCTGTATTTATACTGTCTGCTGTTAAACCAGGTACTTATCCCACCTTGTGTTCCCTTCTCCCCCTGCCAGCTGCCAGGAACACCAGCTTGGATGCTCTGCCATGGCTCTCCTGGTCCCAGGCTGTTCTGCACCCACCCACTGAAGGAGCCTGGGACCTAAATGAGAGAGGAACCAAGGAGACAGAAATAACTGCCCACTAAACCATCTCTTATTTTTAAGACTCTTTTTAAGACTCTGATCCTATTCACAGAAAGGAACTTTCTGTTTTCTTGATGTGCATCCAGCAACAAACCTCGAGCTATTCTGCTTTGTGCTGTTGATACAGAAATAACTTGTATGTGGCTTTTCACCCAAATATGACAAACCTGGAAGCTCCAACAGCACAATACCTGGGGAGAGCCCCTCCTCATTTCAGAGAGGCCATGAAAACTCCTGCAAGAAAAGCTCTCTGATACCTCCAGTTTCAATAGGATGGTGGAAGTAAAAGCTGTGTAACAGCAGAAGCATAATGAAGAAAAGGCTATGGATTCCTATGAGCTTTCACAAAGGCTCTTGCCAATTACCCAGTGATGAACTGAAGTTTATTCTCATTGTCTGTGCCAGGGAAAGCTCTTAATTGTCAGGCACAGAGCGGGAGGAGGGCATGCATGACCCTCCAGCTCTAAGGGCTACTGGGTGAAGCCACATCAAATGCTCACTGTCTTCCTGCCTCTGCCCTCGCACAGGTTAATTAAGTGCCATTAGCGCCCGTCTAGGGGAGCTCTAATTGAGCAGAAGGAAAGCAGCAGGCCAGGGGCAGCGCAGGGCTCTCCCTCCAGCCCAGCAGCCACAGCTCCATGCGAGGTCTGCAGCTGCTCTGCCTCCTCTGTCTCTCTCATCAATGCCTTGCCACGAATTTAGCCCTTGAAGCTCCCTAGCAGCATCTGCTCTGCCCATGGAAGGATGGATTAACTACTTCTAAGATTCACTGAGCAGGGACTCTGAGCTTGCTGCAATGCCCTGGAGCCCTTAACTGTGAAGACAAATCATGTTAATTAGGGACTGCCAAGACACAAGACAGAATTAATCTTATTAGAAAGTTAGATGGGGATGCAGAGCAATTAGAGGTTATTCTACTGAACAAGGCAGCTGAAATGGCAGTGTAACAAATTGCACCAGCCTCCAAAATCACCCCAAAGTACAAGCTATCTTTTAAGGATTAGAGGAATGTAAAACAAAGCTGACATAAATGTTCGGAGATCTGCAGTGATAAGTGTGCAGGAGACTAACAAAAATACCTTTTCATTCTTTTTTCTTAATCCAGAGAACTCAGTGCACTTATTTTATGAGCCAAAGTGTCTCAAGCAGGGACAAACAGGACATAAGAGAATTGCACTCTGTAGCTAAGTGGTGTGGTGCTGTACCCAGGAGTCTGGAATATGATTTGTGAGACCAGAACTCCATCCTGGATTTACAGCTGCTTGCTAAGTAATTCTGATGCTGTAACTTTATTCTTATAATGCCAAAGTAACATTATTAAGGTGTTAATTTAGAGAATCTGTCAGGAAATTTACTGTCTAGCCTGATGGGGCTATATCCTTGTGGTTCTGTTCAGAGCTACCATTAGTCAAATAGTGACCAGGTCCTGCTTTTAAAGGACAGTTGTCATAAAACCACTAATCTTAGATGAAAGGCAAAGCACTTTACCTACTAAAGCCACTGCTGTTTTGCTCATGTACATAGCATCCAATATATTTAGGAGACAGTGCTTTACACCCTAAGTTTGGCTTTGGTACCTTCAGGTGATTCAGACACTTTGCAAACAAAAATCTCATTTCATGGTCATTTGCTTGACTGAGAATATCAAGATGCTTTACCCTATTGAGCAAAACCATTAGGGAACATTTTCAACAATACATGCAGCTTTTGCATTCCTCTCCAGTGGAACTTCCCATATTCCCATCCCTGATCAGCAGATTCGAACGTGACGGATTCTGCAGAAGATCAGTGTGGGATGAGAAGGACAAGGATCCCCACAGAGCTGAGCTGGGCTGCAGCAACCCACAGCCTCCTTGGGGAGGCTGCTGTAATTCCACAGGTGAAGCACAAAGCCAGAGTGAGCCTCTACACATGACCAGTCTTGCTCCTGTGGAGATCTGGAGTCTTCCAGAGCCATTCTGGCTCCCCTTGGAAGGGCCCCATGCAGACCAATTAAATCAAGTCTCTTTTGGCAGCAGAGAAATGAGCTGTGGTACCTTGTGCCTGACATCACCCCAGCCCAGGCTCCATAAATAGTGCAGGCTGGAGTGACCCCTGACTTTACAGATTCTGTGAATATCAGCACAGCCAAGACAAATGAAACCAGCCCAGACAGAGCAGTTTTCTAAAAGGAAGATTTCCTATTAGGATGGAGAATGTGGATATTATGGAAGCTAGTGCATATGTCAGCATCAGCAGCTGTCCTGTGATATTGTGGATGAGGACCTGAGCAACCTGCTCTACTTTAACTTGCAGGAAGGACTAAGTGACCTCCAGAAGGCTCTTCCATTCTGTGGTATTTCAGTAGCTTTACTCCACACAAGGCTTAGCTGATCCCTCTGATTCATTTCCCAGAGCCATGTCCTTCTGACAGCTCTTGAACACAGGCCTCTTCATGATTTCTCAATTTATTTTTGCAAAGCTGCTCTGGTTCTGAAATGCCAAGTGCAATTACTCTCACAGCAAACAGAAAACTTGCTTGTGAGCTGCTGATCACACCAAAACAGGTGAACTCCAAGTCACTCCCCTGAGCTGTGCATGCTCCTGTCAAACAGCTCAGGCAGCCTCTGAGGGGAGATGCTTTTGTACTAAAGGGAAATACTGCTTTGTGCAGAAGCGTGGTCCTTCTTTAGGAGAAATATTTACATGGATAAATTCATCATTTCTGCAGGGACTAGTCCTCTTCTGTCTGAGAGCAAAGCTAAAAGAAATGCCACAGCTTAGCTGAACAGCTCAAACATGGATGAGTACCTGTGTTCAGGTGCCAGGTTATCCACAAACACTTAATGCTTCTTGGCCAGCTGAGATGTGTCCAGCAAGGCCTGCAGAGGCACAGCCCTGCAAATGTGCTTGTGAGATTTTCTACGTGGTCTTTTCATTCGAATTCCCTCTTCCCCTCATCACTAGGAGTTCTTGTGTTCCCAGTTTGCAGAAAATAGCATTTGATATACATGTGTTTCTGTCAAAGGACAGATTTTCCCTTTACCGAGTACTTTCCAATATCTGCCAACTAGCTTCTGGTCAGCACTAGATTAAAATGAATGTGTATTTTTTTTGTAGATATCACAAAGAACTGAGCTCCCAGAATCACAAAATAGCACATAATGATTTTGAGTGAAATATGAAAAGTAATACCTCTAATGTACAGTGACTCAAAGGACATTATTTTTCAGAGGCTAGAGGAGACTTATCTGGAGTGAGGTGTACCAGGGAGAAGGGTCATACAGAAAACCTCAAAATTAACATGGTTTCATCCTGCCTCTTCTTTTTTTTTTTTAATTCTGATGTGGAATAGGTTACAATGAGGCTGGAACAACGGTAACATGGTTCAACACTCCTATGCAGGACTGCTGGAAGCATTTATCTCACTGTCAAAAGGTGCAGCTGAGATTCAGACTTTTAAATGTTCTTTCCAGAAGTCACACAGGGGGCAGCAGACCAACCATAACACCTGACACTGACACTGCAACACAAGACTTCACTAACTAAACAAAGGTGATGCTTCTCTGCTTCTGTACATCCTCCAATTATACTAACTGGAATTCACTAGGGTTAGGTTTTCATGGTATTTTGTAAGCAAGGCTGTTTTTTGGGGAGTACCAAGCAGAGGAAAGTGAATTCACATTTGCTCCTTGTGTGCTATCGAGGGCCAGGACCTTCAAGTGGCAGGCAGTGTCCCACAACTCTCCCTGTGCCAAAGAGCTCTTCCTGCAGTTCTTGAATATCTTGAATATCCCCAATCTGCTCCCTCCCATATTTCCTTGGGAACTGTGTCCTGTGTCTCCCAAGAGCCCGTGGCTCCCTGGAGCAGCTCAAAAAGCTTCACAACCTCCCACTCACCAAGGACTGCCTTTTGCACCTTGCATGGCTCTCCCAGGCCAGGGCTCTGGAGCAAGCAGCAGGGACAGCTGAGGAATGCATCTCCTTGGAAAGAAGGAAAACACTTCTTTCAGGAAGGCCAGGCACAACTGAGGGACCATCCATCTAACCTTTATTCATTCCTCTGTTGTTTCACTTTTCCTTCTGCCAAAAAATACATCTATATTGGACCCAGACTCATCCCTGACATAAATCCACTGACTGCCAGAGTTACACTGGGGATTAATTTGGCTCACCAGGTCTAACCTGATCTTGGCAGCAATTCTGAAGTGCAAGCTGCAGAAAGACAGTACTTTTAAATAATAGTAACAGGCAAACAGCATATGCCTGCTGCTCGGTATGAGGCTGATAAATTCAAACATAGCTAACATGAATAGCATGGATACAGCCTTAAGCAGAATTAGAAAATTGATTCCTTATCCATACGTGCACTTTCCTAACTTTTTAGCAAGTCAGCTGAGCTGTATGAGGAGCAGGCTCTGCTCAGCAGATGGTGTTGCTCTCCTTGCTCCCCAGCTGAGCAGGCCCATGGTGCCTGGGGATCATGGCAGGCTCTTTGGGCTTGCCCTGTGCCCAGAGGCTGTACAGCTGGGAGACTCATCATCCAGCTCCTGAGACTCTCCAGCTTCCAATGGCCAGCTGTGGTTTAAGCCCATTATCCCACCTGGACTCACTGTATCAGCATTCACACTACAATGTGAATTCAGTTTATGGGACTGCACAGCTGAAACCAAGGGGAGATCTACATTTCACCCCACTACAGAAAAGAGTCTCTTGCAGGTCTCCTACCTCAGCAGAGTTGTATCAGTCATGCAGCTTCACTTGTCTCTCCAGCTCCCCTAACTTCCTTCCTCCCTTGCTCTATCTTGGAAATGTCGCAACATTACCTCAATTTCCCTTCTTTCACAAATGAGGTTTCTGTCCTCTCTGCTGAAACAGTTCTCACCACGGTCTGCAAAGTCTGGATGAGTGTCAGGACCTGTGTTCCATGTGCAGTGTTTCTGGTTCCTAGCTCTGGCCTGCACTAGGGCTCTCTGCTCTCTGACATCTTGCCATCTGCCTCACTTCTGTCTCCCACCATGTCCTCAGCATCTCTCACTCTTTGTTACCATCCTTCTCTTCCTGTTTCAGAGGCACTGACTCAGCCCCTGCAATTCCCTCCCCTATTTTCTGCTCCCTCCATACCCTCCATGCCCTCTTTAAACTTCATCTGCACACGAGCCTTCATGTGCCATCTCCATTTCTTTGCCAGTGACTCAACTCCTGCATCTCTTTAGGACACTTTTCCCACATCCTGCCCACTCCTTCTGCTCTCTCTGCTTGGACATCCTCTTCTCATAATGAAGATGGCAAAGTCAAACTCCATTTCTTTGCACAGTGAATGTTTCTTCCTGATGACACCACCAAACACCTTTCCATCATCAGGATTTCAAGTAATTAGAAAAGGAGGATAATTATGTATTTAATTCCTCCCTCTCCTTTTCCCGTGCACTCAGGTCGCTCCAACTTCTTTTTCCTCTCTCTCATAAAATTCAATGGTTTTTCCTTCCTTATATTCACCTACTCTCCACCCAGAGTTCCCTTTCACATGCCACATCAAATGCTCTTCCCTCTAAGACTTTGCTTTCAGAGCTGGTGAAAACCTGTAAGTGTTTCCATTTACAGACATCCTGCAACACAAACCCCCTAGCTTGAATTAGGGATTTGTTCTGGATCCTGCGTGACACAAGTTAACTTCCTGTGAAATTTATTTCTGTAGTTAACCAGTGTCCCAGTCCATATTAGGAACCTATAAAGGCTACATCAGTTAAACCACTGCTGTGTCATTTTATTTTTTTTTTATTTATTTAAGACTAATCAATAGGTCAGATGCTCTCCTTGCACATGTAGGTGCCTGCAGTTCAGACTACCAGAAAGACAGGCAGCAATAATTTCTCCTGCCCAAAATCCAGTAGCAGTGCTCCTTCCCACAGCCCTCCTCAAAGCATGGGCTCCTGTGTGCTCTGCAAGCAGGGACCATTGATTGTACTGCTATACACCTCAATGTTCTCCTCCTACTTAGGGATTCCTTACCGTTCTCTGCTAATCCCTACAGGTGTCTGAAGTGTATTTTTACAGTCATTATAACTTCCTACACTTAAGCATTAAATTACCCCATGTTTCTAGCTAAAATAATTCATTTTTCTTTTAATTTTAGCGATTAAAAACGTAGCACTTTTTCTTCCCTCACATTCTACAAAATGAGATTTCTAGTACAGTACTGTATGAAAGCAACAATCCAACATATTAGAGCTATTCTGTCATCTTTTATTGTGCCTGCAATGAAAAAAAAATTAGCACGTATTTTTAGCTGTGCTACACAGAACAATCTGATAGCAGAGGCCTGTTATTGTCATTCAGAGGAGCATTTGTTTAACCAGATGCACTCGTGAAAAATTATCTTAAATTTTACGGTTGGTATTTTGCAGAGAAAAATGTCTGCTCCATGCAAAACCCAAAGGCACTAAGACCACATCACAGAGCAGCTGCATCTTACTCCTTTTCCTGGAGACAGACTGGAACAGCACCAGCACCACTCTGGGACATCAGAGTCACCCACAGCAAACCACACCTCCCTGTCTCAGACACAGGGGAGGAATTAAGACAGTGCAATACCCCCAGCAGGAGGGTTTAATGTAGGATCTCACACCCCTAATGATCCTTACACTGTGCACTATGAATAGAACCAGTGTCCTACAACAGCTCCTTGTAGGGAAAAGCAACAAGAAGTTGGTTCACAGGACAGCAGGGGAGAAGGGAAGTTTAAGTGCAAAATGCACAGCCGGAACTCCCGAATGAGAAGTTGCTAAGGGTTGTGCAGACCCCCTTAGCTCTCACCCAGAAAATGCTCCCCCAGTAGAAAAGGAATTTCAGCACACAGTAAAAGCACTGGGTGCTTGTGGCTGGGCAAAATCAGGGTCTTGGGTGGGTCTGGGGTGTAGGTGGAACAAACCAGCTTAAATGTCTGATTCAACAAGGGTCACAAATCAGAGGGAGCTCCAGGCTGCAGTGCTCCTCTGGCAGCTCCTTGTGTTACCTGACAGAAACTAGAGGCAGCCCCAGGACTCTTCAGAAATCTTTGCATTCACCTCTGCAATTTGCTCTGTACTCTTCTCAACTGTTGCATCTGACAGAAAGTAAGACCAGATTTGGGGTGGGAAGAGGATTGGATGGAGTGAAAATTGTGATTAATTCCCCTCAGTACTCATTGGTCTAATACTGACCAAGATACACACAGAAGAAAGATCAGAGAAAAGAACAATACAGGAGTGCAACTACCACTCATGGGGTAGGAAATTCCCAGAATCTCAGAACACCTTGAGGAAGAAAGGAGTATCTGGAGAAGGTGCTGGTGCATTTGCTGACACATTGGCTCTCTGTGCAAAGCAGAACCTGTGTAGTGCTGTGGGAAAGTTCAGTCTCATCACTGCCAGACAAGTGACAAATCACACAAGGCAGGCACAGTCTGCACCATCCATGGGATCCATGTGAAACCTCCCATTTCCAGATCTGGGATTAAGGCAATACAAGACTATTGGAAAAGTGCTTTTTATTTTCCAGTTAGTGAAAATTAACAGCTGAGCCAAATTGCTCAGCAGGGAGAGAACACAAACATAATTCTTAGCCTTCTCAAACGTCTGGCCCTAAACTATTTATAATCCTTCAAAAATTTCCTTTAGCATACACAAGTAACTGCATCAATTTTTCTGATTATTCTGTTTTAAACATACTGTCTGTCTTTGCTAATGTCCACACTGACCAAGAGCAGCAGTTCATCTAGTTCTCTTCATTTTAGCATCTCATAAGTGCTAATGATACTCCAGTGTATGTCTGTGTAATTACACATGGCAGTGTTCTCTTCCTGCTGTTGAGGAATGACTAAAGGAAGGCAGAGAAAACACTTAGGCATCAAATTCCCACTGAAATCAAGGAATTCCAGGCTAAATCATACCTCAGGCCATAGTGAAAGAGCCATCAGGTTGCTCAATCAGATTCTGGGTTTCCTAGTTAAGCCTTGCTGCCCTCCATGGATTTTGGCTATAATGAAATATACAGATTAGGATTATGAGTATGAACCAGAAGATAAGTATGTTTCAGCATATTAAGGAATGACCACTTGAAATGTCTTTCCCATGCTGTCATAATTTATATTTCTTCCTGTTTAAGCAATGCTAATGACATTTTATGAAGATTTTATGACTTGAGGAAAGCAGAACTGATCCAATAGTGTCCTATCAAGTGTTTAGGCTGTGCAGCTGCATTAGAACTTAATAGGCTGAAGAAGAACAGTGGCCAGGCAATTAATCTCTTCTTAGGATAGGTTATAAACCTGTATCAGAGTCAACAGAAGGGAACAGACAACTGTGTCACAGCAGGTTCAGGGCAAAGCCTTTCCAGAGCTCTCCTAAACTTAAACTTGTCTTTAACTGTGGCTTTGCACTGAGTTCTTAGGAGATGTTTTTCTCTGCTTTTTCTTGATGTGAGGCGCTGTCATCTCCAGCCAAGATCAAGGGACAGATACTGTTGGTAGAATTGCCACAATCAAGTCTCTGATGGGGATGTCAGTGTCCCAGGAGTCAGAAGAGTGAGAAGGGAAACCTTTCTGCATCAGTCACCACAACCAGGAATTATGGCCAGGCACCATCCTGGCCGGCTGGGGGGAAGGGAGGAGAGGCAATAGCCAGTTCTCAAGAGTCACCTGGGCTCCCCTGTCAGCCCCATTGGCAAACACAGCAGCTCTCAGTGCTACTGATCCAGAGCAAGGACCTCTCTCATGTTTTCTATCCCTGAGATAATGCATTAAGGAAAGAAACATTGTGAACATCCAGTACATCCCTCAAGGAAGGGATCTAAATACCACCATGAGCAGAGCTGAGAGAACACGTGCTCAAGGTGCTCCACAGTCAGGAAAGGCACTCTGTAACATCACACACTTTGGGAAAGAGCTACCAAAGAGATGCAGTCTGTAACGACAGAAATTATAGAAATTACAGGGTTTTATGTTGAGCACTCGTAAGAAAGAGAGGAGGTCTGAGCTTCAAAAATGCACAAATTCCATGAGACACAGCAGATGTGTGTGCATTAGGAGACAGCACAGAGGTCAGAACCGCTTCAGTTCTTGTAAGGACGAGATGAGATCCAGAAAGATGTGTGGGCAATGCCTGAAGTATTTTGAAACAACTGAAACAAATGCCTTATTCTGCAAACCAGATAATGGGTAGCTTGCATCTGACCTAACTTCAGGTATCTGCAAGGGAGGTGTCTTGACCTAAGCCACTTACCCTTCAGAGGCAAAAAAAAATGAAACCCAAAAAGAGATGGAGGCCCCCAGAGGGTGTGATTCACTTAACCTAATTTAAAGAGATGAGTCACATGCTGGTAGTACCTAATTCCTCCCCACACATTACAGAGGCAACCAACTCAGGAGCACAATTTACATGAACCCCATCTAATATGCCCAATAAAAATGTCTGCCATGAAGCTATTGATTACATAATACTAATAAAAATTCTCCTGCTTTGGTGGATCAGCCAGCTAATCAACTCCTTTAGGAGGAGCTCTGCTCTTCCTACAGGCCAGTAGGATTTAACTCTGTGCATTACAGAACTTCCTCTAAAACTTCTGGTAGTGACAGTGTGGGGTACAACAGAGCCAGGACTTTGTTCTGCAGGACTCCTGTGCCCTCAGTGCAGAAACCAGCCCTGTTACTATGGATACAGGACCTCAACTGTGGTTTATGGTAATACCAATGCACCTATTTTTAAATAATATTTTTACTGCTTGTCCCTGTTGATAAAGAGAAGTAAAGATGAGTTCTTTGTTCTGATCATTACAGTTTATCAAAATGACCTTGTTGTTGCCTGAAGGCTTTGCAATGCTGATTAAATGCTCCCACAACAGCAGGACGACATCTAAATTTGATGTTTCTAGCTTTTTTCATATTGCTTTTCTTCTGGAGGGTATCTTTTTCCAACATGACAGTGTTTGCAGGGCTCAGATGAGCCCTGTTGCTAAGAAACAAGTCCCAACTCTGCCTTTAAAACTCTGCCTTTAAACATACAACTCAAGGAAATGTTTTTCTTTTCATTACACTGTACTGTGTGTTTTTATTAGGACTTCTTTTAACTTGGATCTGCCTCTTGAGGTTACATTTCTATCACAATCTTCAGGGAGAGGACCTTTTCTTCTTCCATTGTCTGTACAGTGCTGTGGTCACCTACAAAGCTGCATAAATAATGTACTTTAAAATAGTATTATTTAAAGGTCACAGTAAGGTCCCATTTTGCACACAACTGTGGTGCAAACAAGAAGGAATACAGAGCCTACTTACTGCGAATATTGGTTAATGCTGAACTACAAAGCACAGTACAAATCAGTGTTCTTGCAAATGGCAAGGCCAAGCTGCATCTGTGCTTGCCTGGCTTTGGGTTTTGGTGGTGTGGGTTTTTTTTTTTTGCCACATACTAACCAGAACATGCTGAAACCCCTCACGTGTGTGCAGGAGAGTTTGTGGCTCCCACAGGCATAAGGCAGATCATAGAAACATGTGAGGGAGTAACCAGCACACCCAAATTAAAAACTGCTTTGTCCATCCTATTTACTGTGTTTTCATTGATGCATGGCACAGACAATGCCTCTCTTCTCAATGAACACAAAGTCCAAGAGTGATGGAGGTAGTTCATTAATAACAGTTTTCCTGAGAGAGATTAATGGAAACTAAAGTGTGGCTGCATTATTTGAGGTGCTGAATTGCAAGAAGCCTGTGCAGATTCTCCTGCCAGTTTTGTCACCAACCTCCTGGACTATCTGGATATTTTCCCTGAATTCTCCACTCAGATTACAGATAGTCTTAAATGTGTGACACAACTCCTCCTTCATGTCATAGCATTCCCTTCTGGATCATAGCAGGACTTGAGTGTAGTCTGCACCCCACAGTGCTACTGAAATAATAATGCCATGTGTAGGTGGCACTTCAGGATGTTTTTAAGGGCTGGCTATGATGGGTTAATGATTGGACTTGATGATCTTAAAGGTCTTCTTCAGGTTAAATGATGCTATGATTCTATGAAAACACTGCTTGATTACCTACTTGGCACTTCTCACACCAGTGAATAGTGAACTTCTCAGGAAAGACTTAAATCACAGACGCTGGAGTAAGTTATCTTGTCATTTAGGCATAGTTCCTTTTACAAAACGTACTGAAGAACATTTACTAGTGTGTGAGGAAGTGTCATAAATATTTAAAACAAACCCACATTTGTAAGGGAGAAAGCAGATTAAGTTTTATGATGCATAAACCAGATTTTTAGCTTTTGCTGCTGGCTAATTTGGGGAATACAATTCTCAGTGAGTGTCCAGTTTGGTACTGCATCTTGGGAAGAGTCTCCCCTGGTTTAATGGGCAAAGAGCTCAGCTCTGCAATTCTTCTTTACAGTAAATAACACTTATTCACAGGAGCATCCTCAAGGGGCCAGCTCAGTGTTACTAGAAGCAAAAGAGGTGAGCAGGGGTGAGACAAAATAGTTCTGGAAGCTCAACACCACATTGCTCTGTAAGTTGTGGATTCTCAGTTCTGACGAGTGAGTTAGGCTTGCAATGGGAACCCTTTTTACCTGTTTTGCACTGGTTCAGATGATGGGCTGGTGTTCCAAGCAGTGTGACCTGGAATCTACAGAGCAGCTGGAAAGGGGACACCCTCTCTGTGCAGTGCTGCCTTGGCACAGAGCAAATGAGCACTGAAAGAGCATCTGGTGGATTGAAAGCACTGATGTGAGACCAGAACACAGACACACACGTACAGTACCAAAAATACCATGTTTTAGTTAATACAAAGAAGAAAAGTCTTTTGTTCTTTGTGTCAGTACAACAAAGGGTGGACTGTTACCATTTAATCATCACGGCCTCAGTGAAAAGAAGGGTTGCCTGTGTAATTGCTGAGCAAGAGTGGCTCCTGGGAACTAATGCTTGGTCTAAACTCCATTCCCAGCTCCACCACAGGCTTCTTCTGTGCACACAGCACAAGGATGCAGATCCTGCTTCTAACTGCATTGCCTCAAATTCACCATGCAAAGGTGAAATACTGAGGCTTAGCTCTGACAGAAACGAGCATCTGCTCATTGTGCAAAAGGCATTATTTGGGTCAGGATGGGCTGGTGCCATGGACTGGCTGAACCCAGAGTGCCCCCATTCTGCTCTGCACACCCATGGCTTGGCTCAAGCTCTGCTCTGCTCGTGTGCAGCTGTCCACACCTCTGCAGAGTGGGAGTAAAAACACATGGATTTTTTGTGGCAATATGCAATGTAAGGGGTTGGCTCTCCAGTGTACAGCTGGCCAAGAAAACAAGAAGCAGGTTAGATCACCTCGGGGAGCCAGCTCCAAAGGAGTGTCAGGAGAACCCATTTCCACATTGTTTCTGGGGGATATGTGGGGGACTGAGTGAGGTAAGCACTCAGATGCAAGTCCATGTATACAATTACATTCTGACTTTTAAAAGAGAAAACAAGAAACTGTTTTTGTACTCTCAACTGACAATGATTGTAGTCCCTGTGCTCTTTTCTCTCTCTTTTACATGAGACAAGAAACCAGCCCACCAGCTCTCTGCAGCCACAATGAAATTTCAGTAGGAGGAAAAAAAATCCCGTGATGCTGAGTCTAAAATATTATTTTTAAAAAAGTTTAGATCTTGTTTTGTAAAAACCTTGCTAAACCTCCCCTGGCATTGATCAGTTTGTTGGGTGCAGAGCTAAAGCAGAAAGACATGCAGCAAAAAAAAAAAGCATTATCAGCTTTGGACTACAGACAGGAAGACTTGGCAATGCTTTCACAATTAAACAGATCAAGAGAGGTAATTTAATGGCCCAATCCAGAGAACCCACACTCATCAAATTGTCTAACTACATTGGAAAAGCGTTCCAAGTGTTTCAGTGGATTACTCAGTAACTGGTCTGGTGCAAATAAATTTGGTAACGAGTCTGCTTTGTTGCAATCATTTCAAAGACAGAAGGTGAGTATGGGGAACCACACTGATCACCCAGCCAGGGAGGGATTTTCCTCTGGCTACACCTCACACATGTCTCAATTCTTGACCTTTCTCACCATCCTAAATCCTTTGTGAAGCCCTCCCACTAAGATAGCAATTCCAGAGTGTGCTGCAGGGCAATGAGAGCTGAGTATCCTTACAGCTGCTTTGTGTGTGCAGATGCAAAAAGGTCCAGCAGTACTTTTAGCCAGAATTTAGTCTTCAAATTCCTGGAACCAGTTTTCAGCAGAAACTTGGAAGTTCCCTCACTCCAGAACAGTGTTCACAAGAAGACATGAAAAAAAAATCTAATTTACAGGGAATATAAATATATATAACTTGATCCAAGAGCTTTGTTTTTTACTATAATGAACTTGTGTTGACCACTCTCAGTGAGAGGCCTGACTCTATGGGCCCCTCTGCATTGTGATTTCTGTGGGGCCAAGTTGCCATCTCCTTTCCCCACACAGGATAGCAAATACAATGTTGGATAGTCACATCCAAAATATCATGTTTATGGAAATCAAATTGTCATGGCAACAGAAGAGGTCTTGCAAGTATTTTAAAAATAACAGATTAACAAATCCAATTTATGAAATCTAAGACCCATTCTTTTATGAATGCTCTTAAACAGACACAACAAATGGTTTTCTGCCCACAGAAGGCTTTCCTTTAATGCCATGATCTCACTTCACCACGGTGGCATATGTAATAGGTATGCATGCAAATAAATACATACTTTAAACTTAAACCAGCAAAACTGTTTCAGCTGGACAGTGTCATACTAATGTGATCATTTAGCTTATTTCAGGTAAAATATTTTCATAAAAACATCATGATTCATACTTTGCAAAATTACTGAACTTTTTAACATAGTGAACTTGTAACAATGGCTCATTATAATATATTTATTAATCTTCAAAAAAATCTCAGTTTTTCAAAGGCTTATTAACACTAACTCCTAGTAAAAATGTACACTCTTTTAAAACAACATTCTTATTTGGTTCAATTGAATTTTTTCCCAACACAGATTAATTTGACCATTTAGCCCTTTTGCATTCTTTACAAATTTGTTTACAAACTTTACTTGTTTGTGTTTTACCTAAAACAAAATCATTATCCACAATCTCAAAGCATTTTTAAGTTTTGTGGCCAACTGAGAGTTCAGCCCAGAAAAACAACAGCCTCGTGAGAGGCTGGATAAGGATCTGTCACGTTTAAATTCACGTTCCCAAAGATGCCCTTGGTCCCCTGCACAATTCCTTGTATAAGCATTATTTCTGAACTTGGAAATGTTGTACAGGATGAACCCCTGCAGAGAATGTGATTATGTTTCCCAGAGTTCCTCTATTGATTGCATTCACCATTTCCTCTAACAAGATTTGACCATGATCCACTCCAGTCATATCCTCTGGGTATGTTTATACTGGGATTTTTAATTTAAGTTAGTGTACTGCCCATCGGTTTTCATCAACCACCTCATTTATATTTACTGTATTTCATGATGCTATGCTCAAAGACATGGATGTCCATGGTTCTGTCTAATATGGCAGAGCTGTAAATTGGTTAGCAACGTATCCTCCTTTTTAAATTTAAAAGCTCAGTATAATATTGTCATTTTCCAGTGCTGAAAAATCATGACTCAGATTCTCCATAACTGAGAATTAAAAAAAAAAAAGCAATTCATTCTTTCTTCCCACAGCCTCCTTTTTTTTTTTTTTCTTTTGAGACAGGATCATTATTTTCAAATCCTGCTCCACAGCCGTAAGAATTACATTTTTTTCTTTTCCTGAAAGCAAAGATTCTCATCTAACCAAGAGCCTCAGGGGACTAGGTTCTAAGGAAACACCAAATATTGTGTTAGTTGGGGTTGCATTGCTTAGGCCTTTTGAGGAGCTGTCAAGTAGTTTGAGAGAAACTGTTTGGTCTGTAACTCCTTTGGAATGGAAACACTGAGCCTGAACTGCCTTTATGACAAGGCCTGCATTGCTGAAGGAAAGAGGGTTGAGAGCAGCTTCTAAGTGCTAAGATAGAGAGAGAACAAACTGTGGAAATGAGTATTTTAAATCAAATATTCAAGTTCTGCCCAATTATTTTTTTCTTGACTCCACACAGAATGAAACCCAAGTTTTTAACATCATAAATCAACAAGTGAGCTATAACTAGATAGAATGGCATGTGATTCTCTTCTCAAGTTCTTACAGTATTTTCATTTGGGGCCTCCACAGATAACATAAATTCTCAAAAACCCTGGGAAGGGGAAGAGAGATTAATGTCTTCCCTTAATGAAAAAACTCCTTATCTTCATCGGAACCAGGGAAACTCAGGTTTCACATTCTCTAAATCTCTAAAGCAAGGTCAATGACACAAACTTTTCTTTCTCCTGTGAGGCTGGGCCCAAAGCCTGCCAGAGTTTAAAAACCATTAGGACAATGGCCTTAATAATATGCTTTAATTTAGCCCTGAATTGGACAGGCAGCTGGACAAGATGGTAATTGCAGGTCCCTTCCAAATGAAATAATCTATTCTGTTTTGTCTTTGACCAGCATCTTCGCACAGTGCTGCAACCAAGTCTGCGCACATCCACGCTGGTGCTGCCACTGTGCCACTTTAAAGTTGTAAAGTTTTACAATAAATACAAGCCCTAAGGCAGGAGAAAGGATGTCCTATGTCAGATTGACTTTATCTTATTACAAACCTTAGGACTATTTTAGAATCCTTGCCCGTCCAATCACTTGTTTCTCCACAAAATTCAAAACTGGATACAGACTCTAAAATTCTCCTTTGTGCCAGACACTGCCAGCTGCAGGTGTATTTGTGTTCAGGGTCCTGCACAGTTTCATGGGTAAGGAAGAGCCTGAGGAACCTGGCTTCTGCTTCCAGCTCCTCCCTTTATGATCCTGACCAGCTACAGAAACTCTCAGTGTTCTTTTCATGGTGGAGAGATTAAATGGCAGTGAGCTGCTGCAGGCAATGGTGCTTTATCAGGCTTTGTAAACCTCTCCAACACCCACTGATTCAGAGCAGGAGAAAATTCACTTCCTTCCTGCTATCCAGAAGAATTCACCTGTCAAAAGCACTCTCCTCATCCAAGTTACTTTTACCTTCAAATCCTTTCACTCATTTTCTCCCTTGCTGCAAGAAGTTCCAGTTCTTTTGCCTTCTCACTGAATCTCTGCAAATGTACTTTTCTCCTTCTGGACTTGATTCTCTGTTTCTCTCCACGTCACACCCTTCGTCTGGAACAGCTTTCTAGCCACCTTAAAATTCAGATGGTTTACTTGGCCATTTAACAGCTCTTCTCTGCTGTCTGCTCCCACCTTCACTCTTAATCTTCAAGTACATCTGTCCAAACTGCATTAAATGACAAACAAGATTACAAGATGCTGAGCAAACCCTGTCTCCTTATGTGTTCATTAAGTAATGAATATCTCCACAGAGCTGCTTCAACAACAGCAGCAAACAAAAACCACTGAACAAAAATGTCCCTGGCCGTTTCTTTTGTCTTCTATTTTGGTGGAAACAGAAGGCATGAGGGAGGCTGAGAAACTTGTTTGCATTTGAGCTGGTCTGGCACTGACAGCGATTCAAAGGCTGCAGGGCTGGGTTAGTGCACAGCTTGACAGCAAAATGAACCAAAAAGTCATTTAAAATCCAAGTGAAGCTCAACAGCTGACTTCTACCAGCTGTAGCAAGTGAAGAGTGAAAACTAACCAAAGGACAGAAACTCTGCTAAATATTTGGACTGTGACCTGAGGCTGTGGTCACAAACGAGGCACTGGAGAGCTCTGGCTGTGTGTGCCCATAATTTGTAAAGCATTTGTAAAGCAGGGCACAGGAGGAGGATGAGGATGAGAGCACGTACACATGTGGCCATCATGCCTGAGAAGGCAAACTCGAGGAAGGAGCCCAGTGCTACACACAGGAAGGGGAGGAAGAGGAATATATTAAGTATTCAGGCAAAGTATGGGCAAAGCAGAAAGCAGCTTTCTGCCTAAAATACATCCAGGCATTCCATTCACCACTGGATTAAACTGAGGGGCCACATTAGATCCCTCAGCAGATAAAATACCTTTTTTTCCCCTTTTTTTTTTCTGATCAGATACACTGGCCGGAGCTACAAAGTTGAAATACTTTGGCATTTATTCAGATCACAAATTATCTGTAAACCTCTTTTGAGTTCTCCAAGATTGTTTCTTATTCTAGGTGGTCCAGACACTTAATGGAGCAAAAATATTCCAGACTACCCAGTGGTGGTAAGATTGTGGAATCGCTGTTCAATACCATCAGCCAAGTAAGTTACATAATACAGATAGATTTCTCACTTAAGCCTCTGTTATAAAAATAAAAGAAAATGAAAGAGGAATTTAATGGCCTTCTGCATACTGAAAAGAACAAAGAGCTGCAGGTACAGAAACCTCAGATTCAGCTGTTCTTGTGCCCAACTTTACCTCACTGTGAGGATAATCTACAGCTGATACCACTGGTACCAGTAACGGAGCGGTAAAACCTGGATGTACACATTTTATTGCAGGTCCCATTTCCCACCTTGCACAAGCACAAGAACAAATCACCATAAAGAACTTCTCGACCTTTTCAGTGGAAAACACAAAACCTGACAGAGTGAAGTCTACGGGCAATAGGTTTGCTTTGTTTAATGATGCTGCCATGAACAAACAGCTTGTTTCTGCAGACTACCAGCATCACAGGCTGAAAGGCAATGTTAGCTAAAAAACTGCAGCAGTAAAGTTCACAAACACAAATTCACACAAACACTCGAGAAAACCTTTGTTTTCCACAAATGAGCTTGTAAATCACACAGATTCACTGGTTTGCACGTCTATAAGAAGAAAAGATATTAAACAGTATAATAAATACCAAAGGGAGTTTGAGATTTTAATGCACGTATGTCTGAAAGCCCAAATTTCTTTTTTGCACTGTTTGCTTTACTGTAGATAAGAAAACATGTTTTTTCCTTGAAATCCTTTGTTTCAATAATGAAGGCAATGGATGTTTGCTTGAGGCATCTATTTACCATTCCAACCACAAAAATAAAATGGGTATTGGTAATTTTATGGAGCTCTTATCCCTTCAACTTTCTCAAGTGTTGTGTTCTGTACTTCTGTTCAGCTCTTTGGAGAGCTCGTTCTGCTCAGGAGAGCCTTGGTTCCTAAGGAGAAGATGCCTGGCTTCTATAAATCAAATATTAAAGCCACATTCACACAGCTGAAGGTGCAGAGCTTGAACTCTGTCAGGACTGAATAAACAGATGGCAGAAGATTCGTGATACGGAGCTGACACACCCAGGAGCAGGAGAGCTGCACTGTGGAGCTGTGGAAGAAAGTTCAGTGGGCTGGGAATCCCCCCTTCTTTCTGCAGCTGCTGTGAGAGGCTGTCACTCCTGAACTCCTCCACGGGCTATTTCGTGGCACATGGGTGGCTGCTCTCCTATCCTGCACTAACATAATTTTAGGCTAAGTATTTCAATTACTCCCTGCATAAAAATAGTACACATGTATAACGCAGGCTGGGATCCAAAAGTCCACCCCCTTCCCGACAGGAGGGATTAATCTTGGAGAATACCTCAGACTTTCAGATAATTACACTCACTTCTCACATTTCCCCCCTTCGTTTACCCCCCTCCCACACACGTGATGTCGAGAGAAGGAAGAGCAGGGAGGAAGGAGGGCAAGATTCCCATGTATCAGCTCCGGGAATGACAAGGAGCCAGATCCTCTCCCACGCTGACTGGCACACGGCAGCTCCAGGAGAACACAGTCTGCCAGGGCATGGCCAGCCCTTCTCCCAGTTGCCACCTGCAGCACGTACGGGCTGGAGGGGCACGCTGCTCCATCCTGGAGGACTGGAGGCACCCCTGTCTCTGCTGACAGCAGCATCTTCCATCCTCCAGAGCTCATCCTGGCACGATTTGGCCCTGATGTCTCAGAGCCTGCTCCAGACACCCAAAGTCAGAGCAGAGGTCGCAATGCCTGTGGCAGAGCTGGAGCGATGGTAGCCAAGGCACGATGGCTTTTGCCACAGCACACGCTGACTCCCCCCTCTTCTTCCTCTCTTCCTACCCACTCTTTTTATAAACCTGAGCTTGGGACATCTCCATTCCAGCTCAGCCCTACAGTCCTGTGAGACATAGGTGAGAAAGATTGCACTGGACCAGACTGATCCAGAACATTTCCAAGTGGTCGCTCCTGTCACAGCAAATGGAAGGAATGCGCAATTTCAAGGCTATTTGGCAAAACAGATTACAAGTTGAAGGGCTAATCAAGATCTTTTACACTGCACTTGGTCTCAATTTTAAGTTTTGGCAAGGCAAAAGTTAACATATCCCCTGGGTATGAAGAAATTCCTATGAACTACATCTTTTGTAACAAGTATGGAGAGAGTAGTTAAAACCCAGTTTACGATACATCTTAAAACCTGCAGTTCTGGGTTATTACATAAAACTCTGAAAATTAACCAACTGAAAAAAATAAACTGATTGTAAACAATGAGAAAGTGTTACTTCTCCTGTCCAAATAGAGTACTACTGCAAAACGTAAATAGCACAAAGGAAAAATAAGACAGATATTTAAAATTCTCAGATTTCACCCTCACAGGTGACTTCTATAACACAGGAAAGATAATTTAACTGAAAAAACAGAGGCTTTCAGATGCTGAGAGACTGCCCAAGGATTTGGTAGCCTGCATCAGAGGACAATTCCTATTTGGATATCACTGCTCTGAGGCACTAATGAAATGGGGCACTAACGAAAACCTCAAATGCACTGGTCTCCAAGCAGTGGAAAAGCTGATTTATTCAGTGTTGCCCATTTTCTTGTCTGCTCCGGTGGTTTCTGACCCCTCTTTGCAATTGCACTGCAGAGTCTACACACGAATGACAACTACATGCAAAACAGATGAGGGATGAATTTAGGGACTGAGAAATAGAGGACTTCCATTAACACCTAAACACAGTCACACTCTCCAAGCAAGCAGGCAGAAATGTACAGCAAGCCTGTGAAACATCATTTTAACATGTTGTAAATCTGGACTACAAGAATTGATGGGAATTGTGCCATTTACTTTGCAGGGAACGGGCTCACACCCTTGATGTGAATACTTCACACCACTCCAAATCTTATCTATTTTACAAGTGTTGCTCAGCTCATTGAGATGGCTGAAGTGCAACAGTGACACAAAATCTCTTTTTACCTTGAACATTCCTGCCAGTAGATTCGTGATCCTCCTGTTTCTCCTTGTGTGTGGGCTATGTGATATATGACAGGATATGGCTGAGATTGTAAATAGCTGTATTCTAGTCAGGTGTATCATCTCAGAGTAAGTTTTCTCTCAAAATGCATGCGATATTAGCAGCTTCATTAACAGAATGGTTCATTTATGTACAAACTAAGTGCCATGCTTTGCACACAGAGCTTTGGATGCATCTCCAAAACACTGCACTTCACCAGTCTGTGGGGATGCCACAGAGAAGGATTTATTTTCATTTGTAGTTTGTTGTCTTGCTACTTTTGCAACAGGGTACCAGGAGAAACAGCGGTACAGCCAGCCAGATCCTAACGCTGAAATCAGTGCACCAAAGGGAAAACAAGTTTTAAAAAATCTCCACCTGTTAAAAAAAAAACCCAAAAGAGAATTAAAACCATTTTGCCTGGTCCAGCCTATCAGTGGTTACACAACCACCACAGCTGCAGAGTCCAGATCCAACTCCCAAGCTTTCACTCAGCATGGACTGGGAGCCCTGAACCCTCAGCTTCAGGAAGGAAGGGCTCTCTGCTGTCCTTCCTTGGGCTCCTTCTGTGTGAGGGAAGGCACAACACTGGCTACTCCCAGCAGCCAGAGGAGGACTCTGGGCAGAGAACCACACTTCAAGCCAATTCCAGCATGAAGATGGCTTATGGGGATCTGTCCTGCTGGGATGATGGGAGAACACGGAGGGTTTTCTAGTGTGCTGTGAAAAGCAGCACAGTGTGAAGTGTCAGATCACTCAGATAAGGAAAAGGGCGGGGTAAGTCAGGCTTTTTTCCTGTACATCTACAGGGAAGACATGGTGTGTCTTCAATGCCGACAGAAAATAACATTCACTTTGAAAACTCTGGTTTTGAACTTCTCTCTCTGAAGTGGGAAACTAAGCCCCAGGAAACTTAAAACCCCACAACAGCACTCAGCTCTGGAGTTTGTCTTTGATTCATCACTCCAGGTTCTTCAGGTGGCTGCATACAAGGGATGTGCAAACAACACACCTGAGCACAATGCATTGCATCTGGAAGCACAGATGCCAGTCCTTTCCACAGGAAAACTCAGAGGTATTTCAAAAGGTGCAAGTTTTCCTCTGGAATACATCCAGGGGTTCAGAGCAAGCACGCTGGAATAGCAATGGCTTGTACATGTTGCACACGCTATCCCACCCACACTTAGGCAGCACTTCAATCGGAACTTTAAGAATTTCAGATTTGTTAAAGAATTAAGCCACCTGAAACACATGAAGCAATTAAAGGCAGGCAGCAGCTCTTTAAAAGCAGGGCTAGGTGGAGGATACTCCCATATCACAAGGAAGGTTTCTGCAGTGGCCACAGTACCCAGAAACAGATTGTGAGAGACTTGAGGTACGGGTTAATGGGTTATGGATTATTTTGTTTGGTTTTGGTTTTTTTATTAATATGCTTACTTTGCTTTCAGCTAGAATGTTTGCGTTTAGCCTTATGTTCCAGGGGCTTTTGTAGTGTTCAAACTCTAGGCTCCTGTTGCAGTAAGCAATTCCTAATTAAAGAGGTAAAGGAAATATAGAAAGGATGCAGACGTGTTACCTGAGCTCACTCACAGACTTTATGTTGAGAAACTGTGAATCTCCAGTTTCTCTGGACAACGGTTCAACACTTTCCAGGGGTCTCCTGAGAAAACCCGGGATGGTGGGCTTTGAAAGCTCGCCTTAGCTAGCGAGTGATGTGAGCTTTGGTCCTCCGACTGAAATCACAGTTCGCGAGCCCGAACAGCTGAATCCCTTCCAAACCGCACGATCCCCGCCCCGCGAGAACGGAGGGGTCGGAAGGCACGGGGGATGTTCTGTCCCCGGGGCCGGGGATGCTCTGTCCCGCTGAGTGGCGGATCGGGACAGTGCCCCAGCCCCGGTCCCCGCTGCCATCCGAGGGAAACGCGACCCTCGGCCGCTCCGCCCGCCGGGACTCGGGCGCTGCCCCGCAGCACCCGCGAACCCCGCAGGGCGCTGCCCCGGTCCCCGACGCGAAACTTTGCGGAGGGACTCCTGCCGCCCTCCTTTCCTCCATCCCTCCCCGCGGTGCCGTCGGGGAAAGTCGCCGCCGCGGCGGGGTCAGCAGCTCGGGCAGCCCCGCCGGGGAGCAGCAGCCGCAGGTGGGGAGAGGGACCCCGCGCCCCGGCCGCCTTCCCTCTCTCCCTCCCTCCCGCAGCATCCTTACCCAGCCCCGGCACGAAGGTGTTGAGGAAGAGGCAGATGACGGCCACGGGGAAGGGCATGTAGGGGATGGCGGCGCGCAGGGGGCCCTTCTTCTCCCGGACCTGCACCACCACCCCGCTGGAAGGGGCCGTGCCGGCCCGGCCGGGCTCCGNCGACCCCTCCCCGCCCTCCGCCCGCCCCTCGCGGGGCTGGGTCCCGCCTGCATCCCGGCTGATTCCCGAGCCCCTGCGCTTGCCGGGGCGCTCCCCGAGCCGCAGGCGGCCGGAGCCGTGCGGTTCTCGCCCCGTCCCGCCCGGGCACAGAGACAGGCAAGGCGCTGTCCCGTCCCCGCGCTGGAACGGGGAAAGAGCTCCATATGAGGGAGCGCAGACGCGGTGGAAGATTGTGCCCCGTGAGCCCTTAAAAGCAGAAGGTGTAAGAAAAGGTGTAAATGAAGCCCACACACGTTTATTGTTTGAAAATCCCTGCGGTGAGGAGGAAGAGGGAGGGGAGGCACGAGGAGTGGAAGGCAAAGGAAAACACGTCCCCGGAGAGCTAATCGCAGCTCGGGACGGTGTGAAAATGTGTCTTCATTCCCCGGTGCCGAGAGACGAAACATGGCTTTGTGGGGCTGGTAATTATTGCTCAGCACAGAATTCAGTGGGTGAAATGGGAACTAAACTTCAGTGCGTCGAAGTAAAAACCAAAAAAATTGGCAATAATTGTTACTGCAGATGGGATTCGGCAGAGAAAACGGGAAAAATATTAAAGGCGTTAATCCTGATAGAAAATGTAAGTGTGACACGCCTATAGGATCTTTGCGTGAGAGAGAGGGTAGACTGTGTCTTATTGAGCTGTGTTTTTGCCGAGGAATTCCTGCTAGGAATTTAGATCCCAAGAGAAACCTTGAACTACTTTATTTATGCCACTTGAATATCACCTGACAAATGTTACTCAACAGTTTAATTGATTAGAGTACAAATTAGCACAACTAAAATGCTGGGTAAACTAAATGAGAGAAATGCAGAATTTCTTCCTAGTTTACATTATTTTATTTCTCTACTAACTGGGCTTGAAACTATGAAAACATGGACAACCCATGTAAAATTTCTCATCTTTAACAACAGATTTTCTTTGCCATCCTCTTATCTCTTTATTTTCTTTGCTTATCTTTCAGCTTGTCTTCTGAGTGCATTTCATCCCAAATATCTTCTGACTTTTTTTTGGTTAAGCACATAGGACTTTTTTTGTTTAAGCACGAAGTTTAGGCATGTTTCTGAAACATGTTAACCAATCTGGCTTTGTTTGTTTATTTTTCTAATGGTGACATTTATTTCTATTGAAATAGTCCATGACAGCCTAGACACAAAGCTATAGGAGAGCTGCACTTTCTCTTGGGAAGATCTGATGTAGCTGATATGGGCTCTGTCTTTCTGTGCTGGTTGATCAAACCACAGTCAGATGAGAAATCCTTATGGTATGAACACGGATTAATTAGAGCCTGCACAAAGCAGAATCCAAGTTGGAACACAATCAGTGATTTGCAGTGACATAATTCTCTATAGGTTCTGGAAATTGTGTGTGGGTGAGCCCACATTACCTACAGTAAAAGCAAGCAAAAGGCCATTGTGAGAGTAGCCCAAACAGAAGGTCAAAGATGAAGATTAATGAAAACAATATTTTGTCAGGAATACTCAATAACAAGCCGGCTTTTATGGAACATCTCCTTGGAATACCTCAAAGCCTGTGACAAATGTGAGTTAATTCATTTACTTCTCCAAGATTAGCTGGCAGTATGTAAGGCTTCCTCTCCCCACTGTTAAAATGCCACCGCTCCCAGACTGAGCTGCATCATTAATTCTGCGCTGCCGGTGCTCGTGGAAGTTCTCGGGCGCCTCGGGCAGAAGTTATGACTGCCTCCCAGGGATATTAAGGATACCATCGTGTAACAAGTTGTGACATTCCCAAGCTTTCCTAAACAAGAGAATTGGTGGCAACATTACTCTGCTGAGGCTGCTGCTCGTTTCCCNATTCATAGTGGTGTTTCAGACCATGGAACTCCCCTGGCACATCAGTGTATTATATATATATATATATAATATATACACCAGTATATTGACACACAGGGCTGGGAAAACACCCTCCTCCAGACTTCTCTCTGGAGAAGTGCAGCAGGATGCCCTGTAAAGCTGCAGACAAATAGTGCTGCTGTGTCAAGGGCAGGCACAAAGGAAGGTGAGATAGCTGAATCTCCTGGATGTNTTAGATCCCAAGAGAAACCTTGAACTACTTTATTTATGCCACTTGAATATCACCTGACAAATGTTACTCAACAGTTTAATTGATTAGAGTACAAATTAGCACAACTAAAATGCTGGGTAAACTAAATGAGAGAAATGCAGAATTTCTTCCTAGTTTACATTATTTTATTTCTCTACTAACTGGGCTTGAAACTATGAAAACATGGACAACCCATGTAAAATTTCTCATCTTTAACAACAGATTTTCTTTGCCATCCTCTTATCTCTTTATTTTCTTTGCTTATCTTTCAGCTTGTCTTCTGAGTGCATTTCATCCCAAATATCTTCTGACTTTTTTTTGGTTAAGCACATAGGACTTTTTTTGTTTAAGCACGAAGTTTAGGCATGTTTCTGAAACATGTTAACCAATCTGGCTTTGTTTGTTTATTTTTCTAATGGTGACATTTATTTCTATTGAAATAGTCCATGACAGCCTAGACACAAAGCTATAGGAGAGCTGCACTTTCTCTTGGGAAGATCTGATGTAGCTGATATGGGCTCTGTCTTTCTGTGCTGGTTGATCAAACCACAGTCAGATGAGAAATCCTTATGGTATGAACACGGATTAATTAGAGCCTGCACAAAGCAGAATCCAAGTTGGAACACAATCAGTGATTTGCAGTGACATAATTCTCTATAGGTTCTGGAAATTGTGTGTGGGTGAGCCCACATTACCTACAGTAAAAGCAAGCAAAAGGCCATTGTGAGAGTAGCCCAAACAGAAGGTCAAAGATGAAGATTAATGAAAACAATATTTTGTCAGGAATACTCAATAACAAGCCGGCTTTTATGGAACATCTCCTTGGAATACCTCAAAGCCTGTGACAAATGTGAGTTAATTCATTTACTTCTCCAAGATTAGCTGGCAGTATGTAAGGCTTCCTCTCCCCACTGTTAAAATGCCACCGCTCCCAGACTGAGCTGCATCATTAATTCTGCGCTGCCGGTGCTCGTGGAAGTTCTCGGGCGCCTCGGGCAGAAGTTATGACTGCCTCCCAGGGATATTAAGGATACCATCGTGTAACAAGTTGTGACATTCCCAAGCTTTCCTAAACAAGAGAATTGGTGGCAACATTACTCTGCTGAGGCTGCTGCTCGTTTCCCGAGTGGTGCGTGGCAGCCGTGCAAAGCATCTTGTGCTGAGCACCCTGTGCTGCCTGGGGAGACAGGAGGCTCTGCTGGAGAGCTTCAGCCAGGAAAGGTAGGCATCCAAGGAAAGGTGTGCTGGGACCTAAGCAAGGAAATGCAGCCCAGTGCTGAATTTATTTTTTTAAATGAAAATAAGGCTATCGGTTATAAAAAGCGGTGATATTTGTGTGGACTAAGAATACTCAGATTTCCTCAGATTTGATCTTTTAAAGTGTTCATTTTGCTTCTCAGCATGAAAACAGCTCACAGAACTGCTATATGTCTATATATATATAAAACATTATTTTTCTGCAGTTGAGACAAAAAATGGTTTAAAAAAAAAANGTGGTGCTGGCCCAGGTGGCAACAAGGACCTCCTGCAGATGGCTGGGCCTCCCACACTCTTGTAGCCTCTAAAACCAGAGGAGTCTGGCCTCTGATTGCCCCTAGTCTTGCAAAGGGTACCTGTAGCTGTCTGTTCCTTGACAAGCAGGCGTGGACAGAGAACCTGTGTGTGAAACAGCCGTGTCTCAGTGCTGACAAGACTTGAGCTGGACCTTCTGACTGGTGGTGATGGCCTCACTGCCAAGGCTTTGTGGTGAGTTACACTGCATGTGGATGTTGCTGTGGGAAGTAGATGCTCATCAGTATCCTGAGAATTTCATATCCATCAGACCCCAGGGATTCCAATGTGTGGCTGGTGGCCACCAAACACCCAGTTAGAGGAGGGTAATATCCCAACTGAGAGCAGAAGGGATTTGTTATAGTCACTAGCTGACTTTCAAGGAGTTGTCATATTTTATGATGGGAGTTTTTTCCTGTTGTTTTCCACAGTCTGAATAAGCTGCATTTCAAACATTTTGCAGGTATGGACATTTTGAGTTGTACACTACACAATGAGGGAAGTGTTGTCAGGCCAAAGGGACCTTAAGCTCAGATAGTTGTATTAGTTTACCCTGCAGCTGTAGAATGACCTTTTCTTCTTCCTCTGCTTGTCCCAGTATTTGAGTTTTTCCTGGGGAGAACAAGTTGTTCATTGGAGAGCTAGAGATCCTGCAAAAGGAAGGGATGGTGCTTCTCTGTTACAGTGCTCTGAGGACTGGGCTCTGACTTTGGAAAGGGGGAAAAAGCCCTGCAAACTGAATGAATACCAATGACATATCTACAGCAACCAGGGGTTCATCTCTTTTAAATACACCCCACTCCTGAGCTTGGGTTCTTTCCAAAGCAATCTTGAGTGTCTTGCAAGTATGTTCAGAGATACAAAAATAGATGCAAACACAAATCATTAGAAGTGTTATTAACAAAGACCAAAAGGAGCCAAGCAGAGCTGCTGCTCACTAACAAGCCCTGAGGGACAGGAGGAGCCCTGCAGTCTGCACTCCAGAGCAGTGGTGTAAATCCAGCGTGGCTCCACAGCTGTGACTGAAAGCAGAGTTTGGCTCAAGGAGTGCGGCTTTCTCCTCACAGGAAAGATCAATTAATTTCATTCGTGTGCAGGAGCTCAGAGTTATGTCTGCCCCTAGAAAATCCATTGTAGCAGCTGAAATTGGGGCTGGCAGAGCCCTGTGTCCTCACAGAGACAAATGTACCTCTGTGCAGAGGAATGACTTATTGAAGTGCCCCTTGTGGCACATCAGAACGGAGTCTTGGGGCTGTCATGACACTGAGACCTCATAAATTGCTTTCATCTGACAAATGTCAGACAGTGACATGAGGCAGGGTTTGTGACTCAGTGAGCTTTTCCTGGTGCAAATGAGAGCTACACTTATTGCTAGCACAGTACACGGGTATATCTTGCACACACAAGACTTCCCACCAGTTTAAAAAAAAGAGAAAAGGTTCTTTGTGTCCAATCTGGTAGAAATCCTGCATTGATTCCACTGGGAACAATAGTAGCTTCATATTATTAATTCATCTTCTGTTTCCATGAGTGTCAAAACAACAGGAAATCTTAGTTTCCATATATTTCTATTGGCTGAAGACTTCTAATGGTGACATTTGCAGCTGTGTCCTGCTATGTCTTGAAAACGTGTGAACCCATCAGTTGTGGGTTGCAATCTTAGAGTAGTGTGGCTTAAGCTTAATGTCAGTCTTCATCTGTCCAAATGATTTGGCAACACCTCTAGAATGACCTCTAGAGATTCAGGGATTTATTCTGGAATTTACCTGTGACCTTTATAGGTTAAGAAAAATATTAACCTGTACTGAAACCTTCAATAGTGTCAGGCAGCTGCATCATGTAAGATACAGAAAGCAACCTGACTAGAATCAATTTCTACCCTGCTTGTCCACTAACATCAACTGCTCATCAGATGGAAGTCCTTTGCTCTGAATTGTACCCTGTTGATCATTTTCTACCACTGAAATAATGTTCTTTGTCTTAGTCTTTCTTTTATTCTTCCCTATAATTAAGCCTTTTTGGGTGGGAATGGACACAAATCACGAAATTTAGAGGCAGATCTTAATTTATTTTCAAACACTCACAAAAATCTATAAGAAAGAAAAGGAGGTCCTTGCTCTATTAATTCTATGCTACCTGTATTTTTTCCCCTCATTTCTTTCCTGTCACTGAAACAAACATACTTATGGAAAACATCAGGAAGGCTATAAACACATCAGGAACACTATAAACACCAGCTGCCAGTGTCACAGGGGGTGATCTTGTGGCACTGGCCATTTGTTTTCCTGCCAATTAATTTTTAACAGTCCTCAATGTCTCTATCCCCATTTGAGCTTATGGAGATGCTCTTACACTATTGAAGAGGTCCTTTTTCTTCTTTTTCTTGCTGTAACCTCATTACCCCTTTTTACAGCCCCTTTCTCTGTGAAACCTTCTACCTTGCAACACAACACTTTGTTACTGATTTAGCATTCTGTGCACTTCCATCATATTCTTTGATTCAAGCAATCCTCCCCAGCATGAACTAATTATTGATCACAGGCATTCTGTACCTGGGAATGCTCCTGGGAATTCACTTTTTGCAAGTGTGGGCAGTACAAAGCTTCTAGGTGTTAACTCTTGTGACATTTAGTATTATGGGCAATTCAGTCCTCTTATACCATGGTTCAGTAGGTCAGTTACTGTGCTTAGAAATGCCCAAGGCTTTCTGGCTTGAGCCATTCGTGTTTTTCAAGTTTATTCCTACACCTCCCAAAACAAAACCTCCTTTTCCCCCCTTTTTTTTCTACTGAGGGGAATCTCCTTGCCAAACCTGATATCTCCACATGCTGATCCATTTTTCTCTTTCAGCCTTGTCTTGAAGCTTCTGGTACCAGCCTTATTCCAACACTGCCAAATTGCTGCTGAAGGCTAAGATGAGACCCTTTTCCTTCAAGAACTTTTAACCTCACCCAAAAAATCCAGTTTCCTTTGCACAGCTGTGTAAATTCTGTGTTGCAGCTGGTGAAGATGCAGGTTCTTCAGTCTTCCAGGAATGATCAAGTCGGCTTAAGCTGAGCATTTGTTTCTATGGTTAAGCTTAGAGGAAACCTGTAGGGAAAATTAGGTATCTTCATCCATTTGGCATCCTTTCTGCTTTTTCCTTTTTGGAGGACAAGCATCTAATGGCTTAGAACACTTTGTGCAAATTAGAACCAAGCATCTGTGTGTTTGGTGTTCTGAGCGAGTCTATTTTGTCAGAGGCTGCTATTTAAAAGCTGAATACTATTACCACCATGCTCTGGTCATGGCTACTCTGAAGGACATAGGAAGGATTCAAAAGCCTAAAGTAAATCACAGCAGTTCTGCCGGTGAGAGAGAGATACCACAATTCATAGGGAAGCACTAATGAGCAGCAGGAGGCAACTAAAATTATGTGACAGGGAAATAATTTGTCTGTGTAGTGAAGCACCTTTAAATTTAGGTGCCTGAAAGATTAAACAATCCTGAAAGCTAAGTGGGAATGGATTACTGGGTGGATTTAATGGCTTTAGGATGTCTGAGTTACAACTTAAGGCAGTGTTTGGACAGATGAGATTCCCTTCATTTTACACTTGAGTTGGTGCTCTTAAGGTCATTCTTAGACATGTTTTCTATTATGAGTGTGAGAAGAGATGGGAGCTTTTTGCACACAGTCTGTTTCTCTCAGATTAAGTCTGAGGGAGCAGAATGATGTTCTGTGGCTTGAGAGCCACAACAGTGTATCAGGTAAACTACTGCAAAGCTGTCGTGCTCTGCCTTAAATGAAACTGCTCCTTAGATCAAATTTTTTGCCTCTTACATGGTACTTTTTACTTCTCAATAAAAGCTAGTTCAGACAGGATTAAATGTTATGTATTGTAAGACAACCCTTTCAGAAAGCTGTGAAATAGAAAAGCATATGCTTCTCCCCTTTCCTGGAATTTGCTTGAATCATGATGCTGGTTTGCCAGCACACATAAATTTTGATCCTGGAGAAAGTTACCCATCTATTTGACAGCTGTGAGGAGTCAAATTTACCAACACAGGAACAGTGGAAACGAGTTCTCTTCCTCATACTGTTCTCCCCCTTATCTGGAGGGACCAATAACAAAAATTAGTTAAAGGTCCAGAAGAGTGAGTCATTCAGGCTTTGTTTCTCTGCTGCAATTGCCCATAACTTTGTAATCTCAGCTGGGTGGAAATCAGCAGCTCCTGTGACACAGGTCACATCAGATAAGGTGTAAGCCATAAGCACTGCTGGATAGCTCAGAGCTTTCCAGCAGGAATGGGGAGAGTTGTGCATGGAATAGAAGATGTTTCATATTCTCTTAAGCACAGCTGCCTGGGCTCTGGTCCGTGCTGAAGGTTTTGTCCAGCCCTTTGTGGGACAGCAGCAGGTCTGTGGTCTGTTCCAAGGCTCGATATCCTCAGCAGGAGTTTTAATAGTTTTAAGCAGGCTTGCTGAGAACAGATGAAGGGTTTTGCCTGAGGGATGCTTGCTTGAGTTCGCTGATGGTCTGTGATGTGTAACGATTTCAGGGGGTTTTATCATATAATGATAAAACTTCAGGCTTTCCAGTGGGGGTGGGGCTCAGTGAAAGGGCATCCTGTGATCCAAAGGGGAGGCCTTTTGTTATGATCAAGGTGGGGGAAGTTTTAGATATGCACTGTCAAGTATTCACTGCAACATGAACTTTCTCTGCTGCCAATTCTTTCTCTCTCTTATGAGCAAGTAGGGGACTTAATTTGCTGGGACTGTACTCGCTCGTTTTGCAAATGCTGCACTGACATACAACAGATTGTAGCAATGTTCTGTAGCTATTAGGAATTAAAATAGGAGAAAAACGGTATTTTTAAGCTTGTTCAGCAAAAGAAGAAATTGCAAATCTTCACTTGAAGCTTAATGCACCCAGCTAATGTTGGCAAGAGTTGTGAATGTAAAAGTGAAGGTTGTCATAATCAGGAAGGCAATAATGACAGAAGCTGCTGCTCAGGCAATGGGAGCTGACGTTAGCAGTGTGCAGAGGGACTGAAAGTCCTGTTGTAAGTGGACTCAAGCAAGGACATGAGGGAAGGAAGGTTGGTTCATTTGTTTTAACAATTCATCCAGCTGCAAAAGGCTTCTTGTGCTATCAATGCGCTATCAGTCTAAACCACTGCCTGCTAAGCTATATTTATTTTCTTCCTGAGATCCATCTACTTCTTTTTTATTTCTCCTGCCAGAGCTGGAAGATTACTTTAAATTGCTTTTTGGCATAGAAATACACCTGCTTAAATTCCTTTTAATCTAGAATGGGATTAATGTTGCATTTGCTGGTTTTGTGAGTTATTCTCACCCGCAGGAAGCCTGTACCTGGTACATTGATTTAAAGAGATGAGTCAAGCACAGTAAGGACTGGGCAAGAAGTATTCCCAAAACCCTGAAAGGGCTGTTTATGGTGGAAGTTATTCCATTTCTGGACTTCTTAGGCAAAAAGGGTAAGCAGCTAGATAGGTGCTGGATAGAGGGCTGTGGTGAGCTCAGGGAAAGACTACAATGACTGCTTTTGCTTTTCAAAGGCTGAGGGAGAGAGGACAGCCTGCAGTTTTCTGCCCTTGAATAAAACTGCCTAATTTATTCTGAACCACTTTATTTCAGGGAGATTGCAGTTTTCAGTGGTGCTTTCCATCCCAAAGTGATTTTCTGTGCTTAGAGGATCTTTGCTGAGGAAATAAGCACTGGGCTCTGTGTCACAAATAGCTGGCAAAAATTTCCCTGCAGCATCTGATTCTCCTGGGCTCTATAGGAATGCTGGCTGAGGCAGCTGGAATGCTTATTAGTGATATGGTTGTAGGGAACTGCCCAGCCATGTCACCAGAGACTGAGAGATTCAATTACATGATCTCACCCCAAGCATTCCAGTGCCTTATCTGCAGGACCAGTGCTCATTCCTCTCGTGAAACCCTTGCTCCAGTTGCTTGGGAAATTTTGCCCCAATGTGCTTCTGCCTTGAATAGACTTCTCTGTTAGATTTCACTGCATTTAAAAGAGAATTTCAAATGTCCAATTAAACTGGAAAATCCGTGCTCAACAGATTTAAGTGTGATTCTCTATTTAGTCATTATCGTGAATGAAGCAATAACTTCCTGAGTTGTTCCTGTGTGTCCTTAATGTACACCTCTGTTCTGTGTCCACCCCCTCGCTGTGGAAGTGAAGCTGTGGAGTTTTTCCTGGTTTTTGGATCCCCCTTAGACCTCAATATGCACCAGCAGCTCCCCAGCCCACCAGGTCCTGTTCACCTCTGGTCTCTCTGGTTGTTTTTTAACACCTTTGTCCCAGAAACAGCATCCACATCCCTCTTGCTCTGAAGCACCACCAGGTGCTGTGACAGCAGCTTTCCCCAAAGGTGAGTGTGCTGCCTTTTGAGATGGACACCTTGCAAGTGGCTGCCAAGGGCTGCAGCTGTGGGAAGTTTTTCCCTGTAAGAAGCTGTATCCTCAGGAGTTTTACCTTCCTGTGGCACATTCAGCACGGCTTTTACTGAGCTCAGGCAGGGCTTATTTCACTCAGTTGTCCATGTGAAAGTGGCAGGGGTGAAGCATGATGGACCTCACTCCTTTGCTTCATATGCTGCTGTATTTTTTTGTACATTTGATTTCTCTTTTTCTTGTTTTGTTTTGTTTTTAGTTAATTGCTTGATTTTTCTGAGACAGATCCCATCTGGCCCTGATGTTTTGTCAGCCTTGTGACATTCTAAAAAATTTTATAACTATTTCTGGCATTATCTCAATTTCTGACTATTTCTGCTTTCTTCCCAAAAAATGTATGGCTGCTCTTGGCATCTTCTCCACATTCCCCTTTCCTTATAAACATTGCACAGAAAACTTGTTTCATCCACGTCTGCCTCTGCTGTATATAATTTACCTTTCTACTCTGCTGAAGAGCTGTCCCCTCAAACATGCCATGTTATCAGCTATCTGTAATTCTTCTTTGTCAGAGGGAGCAGTAGTTCTGTCAGCCTCCACTTGCTGCTTTGACCATCAGCTCCCTGTACACTTCTGATTTTTGTCTCTCTTCAGAGGTTGCTGTTCACCTCAGGTAGCCTGCCTGGAATTTTGATCCCAAACTGCCTTCCGGCACACAGAAAAGGAATACTTTTGGCTGTAAACTTTGCAGTAGTTTTTTATTTCCAAACCAGATTGATACAATACTAGAAATCCTTAAAATCGCTTTCAAATTATCCAAGTGTGGAAAACATGCCTTCATGGGAAGATCAGCAGAAGATCTGATCACTTTGCATAAATATCTGTATGAAGAGAGGTGACCTGAGTGTGGGTAAGGCTTTTCAGCCCTGTTGTCAAAGGCACAAGCAGATAGTTAGTTTGCCATCTAGTTGTGCCTTTCTTAGGGTGACCTGTTTGGTGTCTGTCTGTCTTGCTTATGAATGGAAAGTTAAACTTGTAGAGGTGGAACAGAAGCACCAGGTTCCTACAGACTGGTCCCAGGATCTCTTTGCTCCCTTTCTTAACTAATAACATTCCCATGGGTACTTCTGAAGTTGTTTGCTGCTGTACCCCAACCTCTACTCTCTCTGTAAAATTAATCTGGAGCCAGATCATAACCTTGAATTTTTTTTTTTTTTGAGATATTGAGATAGTCTTCTCTCTGTCTCCATAATCTATTGTCCTTCTGCTTCTTGTTCAGCTGGGGAAGCTTTCCAACCCCAGATATTTCTCTGCACGTACAAAAGTATCACAACATCACCCACTTGCATATTTCCATGGTTTTGGTGTGATGGTTGAACTCTCTCCATGCACTTCACTCATCAGCAACTCCAATTCAATGGAGAACTAAGAATCCAGCAAGCTGCAGGTGGTGTGCCTGAAAGATACAGGCAGCAAACAGGCCTTGCAGTTGTGAACCATTATGAGCCTGCAAAAGTCTGTCACTACTGTCAGGGACTGAAGTGCTTTGATAGCTCTGTCAGCCTAGCAACATGACAATACTTCAGGAGAGTTTTAAAAACTTCCCCTGTATTTTTTCCCTTGTCAATAGATTTGTTTTTATTTGGTGTTTGCTAGCTGTTTGCTAGCCTTTCTATAGGCTTGAGAGAGACTCCTGCCAGAAATATTGTCAGAGTAAATACCCCTGCATTCTGAGAGGGAGGGGGGAAATCAATCTGAACACTGAAATAAAATCATAATTAGTAACATTTGGAGTAGAGCAGAAATCCATCCAGTCCAGTGCTGTGCCAGTTGCTGTGACCTCTAAAGGCCCCCTTTTAGCTTGACTTTCCAAGGGTTTTTTGGTGAAGCTGTCTTGATCTACATGGTGAAGCTGTCTTGATCTACATGTGCCTTTTAGATCTAGACAAGATCTGACTTCCTCTGGCCTTGGTGGTTTCCCACAAGAGCAGTTTGCATCTGTATCTGTGCTAATTCCCTAATGACATTCTGTCTGCTGTGGTATCATATTTTGGGAGTTTCTCAGTAGTGCTGGTCAGTGGAAGAAAACGTCCCATACAACCCACATGGATCTTGTTGGATACCAAGGCTGCATCAACAGCGTCTCAGCAGGGCTGGAGAGTAGCAATAGGGGGAATAGTGGGATTTGTAGGGGAAATTGAGTGGGTAGGATCTCTCTCTCTCTCTCTCTCTCTCTCTCACTTANTCTCTCTCTCTCTCTCTCACTTAGTCTCTTAGCAACAGCAGGCCCATCGGGTATGGCACTGCTTGCTGGGGGTGTGCAGTCCCCTTTGTCAGAGAAGAAGAGCAGAACTTTAGCACGGAGGAGACAGGGAAATGAGGGGAGGAAGAGTCAGTAAGAGCATGAACCATGTCACCCTGGGGGATAAATGAAGAAAGGCAGCTTACATGATGCACAATCATCAATGAAGAGGTTATTCTTTTAGTAGCAATGGGATGACAGTGTAAAAAGGTGTCCTGGGCTCTCACAAAGCATGATGTGTGCAGCCCTGGGCTTCATTTATATCCCTTGCTGTTAATGCTCCCCACAGGGGCTTTTGGCATGGGCAGGTATCATTAATGAGTGTCTGATCTCACCTGCTGCCTTTGCCTGAGCCCAGAACACTGCCTGGCTCAGCTGAGCCCTGCCTGCAGCACAGCAGTGTGACCCCAAGACCTCCCCCTCCATCCATCCTGCCCCTACACCACAGAGCAGTGCGAGACTGCAGGAGCAGAAGTCAAGGCTGAACCTTGGTGCATCTGCCACTCAGATGCCCCAGCCCCAGGTTTTTCCTTTGCATTACAAACTCTTGCAGAGCTGGTTTCTGAGGGTCTGGAGAGTTCACTGTTTTGCAGCTGAATTCTGTGATCCCCCGTGCTAACTGTGCTCACTGCAGTGATGATTGTGGTGATGCCAATGTGCATATTGGAACACAAGACTGAATCACACACGATCAGTCATTCCCCACATTACTGCTCTTCTGAAATACAGGGTATGTTTGCTATCCAGCAGGTAGGCTGTGTTTTCTCCTTTATGTAAATAGTGGGCTTTTTGTATATAAAATACCCTAAGTCATTGTGGGAAAGGAGAGGTGAAGAAAGGAGGATGGGACATGAATACCAATGTTCTGCTTAACCTTCTTCCTCCTGCTGAAAAAAAAAGCAATGCATTTCTTTCTCTGGAATGGTGCCATTTGCTTCTTTATACCTGGAGAGGCATTGTGTTAAATCCATTATAAAACATTCTAGGTGGTGGTGGCAGCATAATGGCAGCTTCCAAAGACCCTCTTTTTCATAGCTGCCAGGTTGATGCCGAATTAAAGTGCCTTCAGAATGGCAGTATTATTTCTTTCTTACCTTCATATCATTCCTAGTTTTTTTTTCTTTTTTAATGCCACATTAACACATAAAAAAAGAAAAGGAAAAAGGATTCTCATTTTTGCTGTAAACCCTCTATTTGTGGCTGTTAATGGCATTGGGAATGATGACATGCAAAGCACTCCATAAGGCAAAATCAGAACTGGGAGTCAGAGTTGTAGTCTCGACTGTCTATCCTGGCACTGGCTGTTATAGCTGGACCTCAGCTTCTCTGACAACACAGACCCTGAATTCTCTTCAAAACCTATCCAGATCCAGCTCTGAGCACTGTGACTAACCTCACACTGCAGATCTGTTCAAATGTTGACACTTATGACTGCAGAAGGTATATCTGCCTCCACTCACCTTCCAAAATATCCCAAAATGTGAGTTTTTAAGGTGACTGGTGGTATTATATTGTAAGGGGAAATTCTTCATTGCTGGTGGCCTGAGAGGCTGTCTTCCATATCTGATTTCTCTTGAGGGAGAGAATGATGCATCTGCAGCATATCTGCAACTACCACTGATCCTGGACGTAACTGAGGGTGCACTGAATGGTGAAGAAGCCTGATCCTTGGCACCTCTAATTTACACTGTCCTATGGTGGGCTTCAGGGTGGGTTCCTATCTAAATTGATCTGTGTAATAGATACAGGTGAAAAGTCTTTTAGAGTTCTCCTTATGCTGCAAGTCACTGTAATATCTGTTCCAATATTGGATGTAGATTGTCCTGTGCTGCATTGCTGCCATGTCTGTGCTGTGAGTCTGGCAGTGACAGAGAGCAAACACTGAGCTGGTGCCATTGGCCCATCAGGTGTTAAAAGGAGAAATTAACAAAAATGAATGTACTGGAAAGGAGAGAAGGGATGCATGTGTATGAACCTTCAAAAGAAAAGCTCTTAATCTGTGATCAGTAGGGATCTGTGTCTGGTTAGAAGTTGACATGTCAAAGGAGAAACTGGAAAAACCTGGCAAAGGAACTAAAGATCAAACTGTATTTGTCAAAAACTTCTGAAAGCATGTAGTCAACTGGCAGGCTTGCTGGGGCTCCATAAGCTTCTTTAATAAAATACTTTTAGAAAGCAGTCAGCTTGATCCCCATTCTCAAAAGTGCTAGGTAGGATCCTGACAGCCTTTTGTCAGGCTGGGGTTTCCTCCAGAGAGCAGGAAATTCTGTTTAAATGCTAACTAAAAATAATTCTGTAAGAAGCCTAAAAGAAAATAATAGATAAAAATCAGCAGGGCTCTTTAGAAAGAGATTGATGCCCTGTAGTATATAGAAATTGATCCTGCTTAACTACATTAGTGAGAAATTTGGCTCCATAGTCTTGGCATTTGTCTTTTAAGCGTGAAAAACTGAGGACTTACTCTGAAAAACATTGAGTAGCAGGAGTACAGAAGCTCACCATTACTTTTGGATCATGACTGTGCCATAACATTCACTTTGAAATCCCTGAGTCAGTATTGCAGCAGAGAATCTGACCCACAGACTCATCCTCTGCCCGAGAAATGTGTTCTGTCTCTCACATCAGCCAAGCAAGAGAAAATCTCCAAATAGTGCTGAGCTGACAGTTCTGCTGGCAGTGCCAGAGACAGGACAAAACCCAGCTCGTTCCCCTGTGCTTGCTGCTTCATTAGTAAAGATAAGATTTACAAAAGCACGTAGGACAGATAAACTAAGTAAGAATGCCTTCTGTAAACTCAATTCTGGCTCGCTTTTTAAGGTGTTTCCAGCTAACTCTGTTTCCAGAGTTCAGAGGAGATGCTGTCAAAACATTCCATGTTTCTTGTATTGCCCAGGCAGTGTGGAGAAGGTGAGACCAGTGTTTTTCACAGAGTTGTCAGGAGCAAAGGGGAGCTGCAGCATCAGAACTGAACCTCTCAGTGAGGTTGGTCTAAGGGAGGGGGAAAGCTGACTTGCAGCTGATATTTGTATCAAGATGGGAATTATCCCCTCATTTCCTTCCAATGTATATAAAGCCCTGTTCTGAATTCTGTGCTCAGCCAGAAACACATGGACAGTGAAAAGGAGGCTCAGTGTAAGGAACACAAAGGGTTTTTTTCTGCTGCCAGGTCTCTGTGTATTGACCCACTTCTGGCTGAGCAACGCTGCATCACTGCCAGGGGTTTGGTTTTCTCACTTGGATGCTCTGAAACAATTGAAGGCTTTTGCCCACTGCCATGCTAAACATGTTTGAGATTGAATTGGAACTCTGGATCATGACTATGTGCACATAAAAGCTGAGTCCAAGTGTGAACTCTCCATCCAGGAACCTCCTCTAGGCCAGATTAATTATTCTAATGACACCTAGTGAACTTCACAGGGTAACAGTTCAAGAGAGTATTTCTTCAGCATCACAGGTGGTGCAGTCACTGTCCCTGGAGGCCTTTAAGGGAAGGACTCAGGGCCATGGTTTCATGCACAAGGTGGTGTTTGGTCTTAGGCTGCACTCAGTCTCAGAGGTTTTTCCAGCCTAACTGATTCTATGAAATGCTCCTCACCTTGGCCTTACAGATAACCCAGGAGCCAGCAGTCTAATTCTAACATGGCCCAGAAATGTGAGCAGTCCTTTGCACATCAGGTACCTCTTTCTTGGCATCGGTGCACAAGCTATGCTGTCCCTGCCACAATTTTATTCCTGAATTTTATTTACTGCTCTAGTCCTACTCTTCCCTAAGTTCCACCTTTTCTAAATGACCAACTGAAGCATTTGAATTTCCTTCTCTTTCAAATTCAGCAACTCCACTTGACCCTTTAAAGTACAGATACTGAAGCAGTGTTTAAACTAAATGCCATTTCTAAGCAAACACCCACCAATTTATTAAGCATTTGCTCAACAGAGTACATCCAAGTTACATTAAAAGGACCAAGCTGAGACCCATCTGCTTTTTAAATATTAATTGGCTCGGTCCCCAAAACCAAAAGTGCTATTTTTTTTTTTTAAATTGGGGGTTGTGATTGTCTTGTGAGAGATTTTTCAAGAGAAGATTAATTTATCTCTCTAGCAGTACTTGGCATGACCCACAGCTGTTCCTAATGTGACTGCCTGGCTAGGAGAATGTGTTATTACAAGTACTCTAAAGTGCAGTTAGTACTAATGCAGAGAGGATTATGCTTGCTTTTGCAGGATCAGGTTTGCCCTCCTAATGGAAGGGAAAAAAGCTCTGCTCAAAACTTCATCTGGGTAAACTTGGGAAATTATGTGGCTTTCTGTGGATAGAAGCCGAATAAAACTTTAAAAATGGTCAGTGTCTTTAAAGAAAAGAAGAAATTAAACAGCTTCAAAATTAAAACTGCCTTGTGACATTTTCATATTATCAAGAGTTGTTTCAAAAAAGTGTGACTGGTTCGTTTTTCACATTATCAGCTGGGTTTTCATTTTTAAAATGGTCATTATTAGCTTATATTTTGGACTTGGAAAATCAAATGCTTTTCTAAAAGTATCTTTACAAAAGCCTCCTCCAAGTCACAACCCAGTTAAAAGCTTTACATTTTGTTTTTCACTAATTAAATCTACTGAACAGTCCTGAGGAAAATACTTAAGAAGTATCTGTGTTTAGGTGAGAAGAGCAGAAGCTGAATTCAATAATTTAGTGCCTGCATCACTGTTAAGGAAAACAAAAGTGCAGTATTATAAAAGAATACATTTTACTTGGACAATGAAATGTTATTTTGGAGCAAGTGATGTGCTTGCTCTTATCACAGTAAATCCAGTATTCTTTTTAAGACGTGACAGGCATGTGCAAGAACTTTTCAGAGGCAAAAGAAAGGTCAGGTAATTTGGACTAAATATATATATATATATTTAATAACCTTTCATTTTGGATGAACCCTCAGAACTAAGCAAAACTTAGCCAACATAGGAAGGATGGGTCCATGTCACTGAAAAGTGTCCAAGTTTCAAGACATCAAATGTAAGGAGGAATTTCAATCAAAGGTCATGCAGCCAGTTCTCCTTAAAGGATCTATATACACAAACTAATTTGTTATTTACCCCTCAGATGAGGTGTCCTCTGAGCAATCCCAGCATACAGCTCCAGCAGCTCACTCAGTGAGCTCCAGTGTGGATTTCTCACCAGCTGATCTAAGGCCAAGGGACCAGCAGCTGTTAAATCACTGCCTGCAAGAAACGTGACCCAGTGATGCATTTTCAGCTGAAAGAGCAGAGCATTGGTGCACTGCATGGAGCTGAGTGCCAGTCCCAAGGTTTTGACACCCAATCACTGCTGTCACTTTCAGAGCAAACTTCCTTCCATGCTTGTTCTCAGGGTCAACACAGATGATCAACACAGATTTGGTGTCACAGCCACCAGTGGGAGCTCAGTGACCCACGGCCTCTGCGTTCGTTTCTATCACATGTCTGTACTGAAGCTGTAATTCATTGTTGTCTCACCTGCTTGTGAAATTAATGAACCCAGAGATGAGAGGGAGGACATATTTTTACTATTCCTCAAAGTGGGCAGCCTGCTGTCTGCCTTGGATTATTCTGGGCTGTGACCCATCACATTCCCAAGCAGGTAATTCTTAGTCTGTTCTGGACTTGGGTGGTTTTCCTTGTGAGGTACCTGTCACTCATCACTTATTTTCTCTCAGAGCAATAATGAGGATGTAACTTTGGATGTTTTTCCTCAAAAAAGCAACTTTAAAAAAACCCACAAAAATCTTGTGAAAGATGTCACAAAGGTTGAAACTACTAGCCTTCAAGTGACAACTTTTAATTGTACAGGACTGTTCTAGGGAAAAAAGGTCTACCAGTTATGTTCAACCATTGTAGACACGCTTCTCTGTGGTTTGATACCCTCATGGAGTTCTCAGAGGAAGACAAACAGTCCATGTTCCCAATACGATTGTACAATCCAAGGGAAGCAGCTGACCAGGCTGTTCTCCAAACTTTTTACAGAGGTTGGCAGGAATTCTTCTGATGGCTCTTTATTGCAATATCAGTTTACCTTTCCTCCTGTTTTTAATCTCAAAAACTATAAGAGAATCAGAAAATTTAGAAGCAATAGCTGATGAAGGAGCTAGTCAATAGCACGTCCCTGAGTAGTTTTGCTTTTGTTGAGTATTATTTTCATTACAAAACAAGAAGGTACCAGGACTTTTAAGGATGGAGATAATGGATATTAAACTGATGTTTTTGTCAGCAGTGAATTAAAAATTTTACTGCTTTTTATAAGTGCCAGTTTGTCATACTTTACACAGGAACATCAGAAAGGCCACATTTGCTCAGAGTAAAGGTCCATCTGGCTCAGCATCCTGTCCCTGGGTAGTGGCCAAGAAATTATGCCTAGGGGTGAGTATGAGAACATAGAAAATCAATAGTGATTCTTCAGGATATGTCTCCATGCCAGTGACTCGTGAACTTCCAGTCTTTCTGTCTCAGTGCATTTTCCAAAACTAACAGAATCCAGTTTTGTACCTGAGGGAAAGAAAAGGGTAGATTTTGTAGACCCTGAGGTGTGTCTGTTGTTAGTGATGCCCATGGGGTGCTCAAAGGAGAGGAGCTGCTTGTGTTCCCCAGCCAGTCTGTGTAACTCAAGGACAGCAGTGCTTGCCATTCATTCTCCATCTTATCTCTTTCCACAATTTATGACTTCTCTCTTCCTGGTCATATCAAAGCTGCCTCTCTGTTCAGAAACAGGATATACTGCCATTTTTTTCTGTTCTTCCCTCACCATCCCTTGGCTCTCCCCTGTTCACTCCTCATGCAAAGATGAGCTATTTCCCCACTGCACACACCTCTAGGTTGGCTGTAATGTATGACAAAGAAGGATAAAGCCAGATCCCATCACAGCATTTCCAGCAAGAACAGGAGCAACTTCCCCAGGGACCTCTGCATAGGCCTGCTGATCTCCCCAAGGCTGGAAGACTGAAGCTGGGAGCTTCATCTGCCTGTGAAATTAGTCCAGGGAAAAGTATCTGTGTTTGTGAGCACACCTCCCAGCACAGAGTTTTCCTGTAAAGCCTTTGACTGCATAAAGTCTGTGCTGAAGTCTGAGCCAGCTTCATCCAGGACACTACACCCAGCAAGATTAGTGGCAATCAAAACCTTGTAGGTGAGAAGGCAAATGCTCAATCAAATATGAAGTAACTCATCTGTAAGGCACATCCTGTGGTGTAGTTTTAAATTAACGGCCTTTTTTTCAATTTGCTGTAGACAGCAGACTGGTGAAGCTCTGAATGCAGACCCCTGTATGATCCAAGATTTGCAGGTGCACTGTCTTTCTGAAGTGAAATTGAAACGTTTCAAAAGTTGATACAGATTACAGATGCAGCAAAGGAACATGTAACTGGAGTGAGAGAATGCAACCAGCAGGAAAATTCTCATCTGTGGTGGTAACAGGTTGTTAGAATGGGAATGATATATTAGAGAGCTTTCCCTGTTAGTGCCTTGTCATGGGCATAGTTAAAGTGGAAGCCTGGAACACTCTGCTGTGTGGCTTGTGCTTGATCCAAGTTACTGCAATGCTCTTCCTTGTGTCAGCAGGGCATGGGGGTTCAGGCAGCTTGGAATTGAATCTGCCCCTCCAAGGAGGGGCTTGGGTGTGCAAGTGCAAGAGCAAAGTGCAGGCAGTGCTGGTGTTGAGCCTTGCTTCTCCCCACAGCTGCGAGCACACGGGTGAGCACACCCTCAGTGGGCACGGGTGCTGCTGACAGGCATCTGCTCAGAGCCGGCCTGAGATCCCCCAACCTTTCCTTATCAATTGCTGAACAGATGGTGAGCCATCATCCTTGTTATTTTCCATTCCAGACTCATGGAGAGGTGTGAGCTGGCAATTTCTTTTTCTCAGCTTGGGACCAACAGATCTTTAGAAGTCAAAACATTATTATTATCCTATTAATTTCGAGGGAACCATTAAGATTTGGGTGCCTCGTTGTAAGTACATAGACAGGATAGAGGCTAGTAAGAATTCCCAAACCGTTTAAGCCAATATGAATCTAATTTTGGCATAAACCTGCAAGATATACCTAAACTTCCCTTGTGCCAATCCCAAGGCCACATTTTGCTGAAAGGGGTGTCATTTGGGTGTGATCACACGGATTAAAAGTTACTATCCCTGATCCCAGCTTCTTTCTGGCAATAACTGTTCATGATGCACTCCTGATTTTTGTAGTGCCCTGCTGAAAGGGCCTCACCTGTACTCCTTTTCTGTCATGTTGGAACAGAGCACATGTGTGCATGCAGCTGCTTACTGTTTGTTGCAGCCCTGTGGGGATCTCTGGTTTGGGCTCAGTGACTTTTAAACCCCTTTAGTGTGTTATCAAGCATTCACCTGATGACACCATTCAAGTCAGATGGGTGCAAAAGTAAATACAAATATTTTGGTGAACAATTCATAATGCCAAAGCTGAGCTGAGAAGCTAAAACCACAACCATTGTCTCTGTTAAGACAGCAAGGCAACAGAAGCTACAACAAACCATTCTTACATAACAAAGCAATTATGTTTTCTCAGTCTCACAAGTTTTTGACAACACAGGTTTCTCAGGCTTTCCACTGATAACACTTTGAGGCTCTTCATGGAAAGTATGATAAATAAGCAGTCACTATTCCAAGTGTGGTTTTGATCCCCAATTTTTACTGAAGAAATATCTTACGTTTTACATCGAGGCTGATACGTTCTCCCACCTGAAAAAGGTCACGTAGCTGTCACTGAGGGAAGTAGGAAGTAAATAAGGGAAGATCCCTTATGGAATTAGAAACAAAACAAAGCAAAAAAGCCATTGTACCTATGGGAGGGAAGCAAGAAGCCTGGGTTAACTTTCATGGTTAGAAAGAGAACTAAGTAATGAAGCTGTCATAGAGTTTCTACAAGCCATTTTTTATCCTAATCTTCCTGAAATACTAAATTACATGAGCTGCAGTAGCAAGCTCCCCTGACAAAACTGTACCATACATACAAATTAAAAATAAATGATAAATGGCTCTGTACAGGAAAATGTAATTCTTCCCATCAAAGCATTGAATGGACCAGAGAGATCATGTCTCTTAGGGCTTATAGAAACACTTAGAGAAGGGCTACCATTTGTTGTTCTAAAGCAATATAAATTAATATTTGTGGCTGGATTCCGCATTAATCTTTGCAAAGCAACAAAGGTATCTAGGACTATTTAAGCTAATAATGTGGAAAAATAAAGATGATTCCTAAACCCAGTTTCCAGGCGCAAAAGGGTGTTGTGTGGGTGTTTTTGAGAGCCAGAGATGAAATTGCACATGCTGTAATTTGGCAGCTCAAGCACACCTCTGTGCTAAGAGCAGGGGCCCTAAAGACTCAGCCCATTTTCAGAATGAATCACATCTCCAAACCCTGGGAATGCCAGGAGTGTGTGCAGAGAGCCCAAGCAGTGGATGCACCAGCACCCCTTTAGGTGTGCAAGTGTGGATTTCTAAAGGCACATTCTCCTGCTCTTAATTGCTCTCAGAGGGGGAGAAGGAGCCTGGAGTGTTCTGCAGTGCTCAGCTGCATCCAGCACTCACACTCCTTTGGGGCCAGATTCAGAGGTGTAGCAAGCACCTGCAGCTCCCTTCCACATTCTCTAGAAATTCCAGGAGGCTGCTGGATGGGTCAGCATTTGGATCTCTCCTAATAGTGGTTATTCCCAAGTGTCTGGGTGAAATAAGACCTTGTAGGCTTGGTATTGTTGCAGGCAGACAAAAGGACAAAATCACTGAATCCAAGTGAAAATTGCTGGCACAATTTTCCAAGATAAAGTACAGCCTGCTACCTGTGAAAAATACCTATATACATAGTTCTGTTCTTTATGGGGTAATAATTCTGAGCTCTTTAATGACCACAGATGGCAAGGACTCCCCCTGAAGGTATTTTGAATTGTAGTAACTATAATAACTCTCAGCAAAGAAGCCCAGCCACCTAGCTGAACTCCTGCTGTAGAAATGACTCAGGGGCAAGAGTGATGAATCAGAAGGTGAAATATTACTTCATGTGGCATGTGGGTGTTCTTCTAAGGTTTCCATCCAAGGATAGACCTTGTTGGTTTATGAGATCTGACAAGACCTCACAGCCCTCACTAGCAGACTGTAACACAAAGCACTGCACTAACTCAGAGGTGTCAGATGTGCCACCTGAGATAAAATACACAGGCACCATTCAAATTTCTTATTAAGCCTCAGCTATAACTTAAATAGGCGAAGGGAGAATAAATTCAAGTTACATATGGAAAATGCTGCTGAAAATAGCCTAGGAAAAATAATGTTAGTAAATAGCAATGTGAAGTACTATGTGAAGGTCTATTAAAATAATCAAATTTACACATATATCACATTTAGTCTCAAAGCACCTCGTAACCATTAGTTAAGCTCTTGTGCTGTGGAAGTGTAGCACCTATTCCTCTGTTTTATAGAGCTGTGTGAGACTCCCAAGGAAGAGATCATACATTCAGAAAGCAGCAAAGAACTGGCTGTGACCCTGGAGCCTTGGTGACCTTTGTCCATCTGGAAAAGGTTAGGACTCCTTTGTTACTCAATTTACTCAAGCAGAGAAAACAGGTAGAAAAGTGCCTATCAAAGCAGCTCTGCAACAAGTGTGGCTCTTACTGTAGAATATGGCCATCATTGTGTTAGAAAATATGCATGAAAAAATAGCCTTTTATTCTTACCAAAAAAATAGAAAAGGTCATCAGGTACAAGGGCATAAATTTACAATTAGGGTTGAGCAGATAAGGAACACAGGGAGATGGACTTGGAAGAGCATCAATAAAGACCTGTACAGGTAATTGGTTTTTTCAGCTGGGAAAGCTGCCTGGAGTCAGCTGAGCCCAGTTCCTGGCTAAGGCAGTTGAGTTGGGCCCTGGAGAGAGGGAAGGGTGGGAACATGTGGAGAGCACTTTGGAGTGCAGTTTCCGATCAGTGATCTAACAGCTGCCAGGTAGGGAAGGGAATGATCTTCCCTCAACCCCTGCATGGTCTTGTGGCTTTCCTTTTACTAGCTCTGGCATTTATTTGGCCACAGAGAAATAAAGTTCAGGTAGCAAAGCTGGCAGAGACTCCAGCTCCATGGAAGAGGAGGAACAGATTTTCACTGGTTTGCAGTGGAAACAGGCTGGGAAAAGGAATGGAGCAAGGCCAGCTCTGAGCTGAGACCAGTTGTGAGAGAGGCTGTGATTTCAGTTCCCCTTGGGATTCTCTTTGGATTTTACTTTATTTTGCTCTTGGAGTTGTTTTTCTAATAAAAAATATTTTATGTGACTCAAACTGTCAAATACTTTGCTTTAACAGAAGTGAATGTCAGGTGCTGTGAATAACTACTGACTTACCTGCAAAGGCCTTTTACTTCCCCCAGCAACTCTCTGCTTAAAGAGAGCTGTGCTGGAAACATGCTTTGAAAATTCATTTTCAGGAGATTAAAGTCTGATGGAAACATGCAGCTCTTGAATGAATGTCCTTTTGTTATGCTAAGGTTGCCTACAGAAATGCTCACACAAAATCTTCAACTACCACTGTGTTTGTAGGGAAGGAACAATTTAATTGCAATAATAACAAGGTGATTCTGAAAGAATAAATCATGTCTGCAGCAAGCCATGCCTCAAGTGTAGATCATTGTTGCAGTGACATCTCCAAACAATTATTCATCACAGGAGAAGTCAGTTAGCATGGTCTGTGGAGCTCAGTGACCCAGCAGTGGGACTGTGCTGGGAACAGTTTCCCTGTTACATTTCCTACCCTGACCTTTTGCCAGGAGTGAAGGAGAAATGATGCTATGGAAGCTGAGATAATTTCCATGAGGTTATCACAAGCAAAATGGCCTTTTCTGGATGAGCTGGACAGTTCTTGGGGAAAGGGGAGAACCTAATTAAACAAGTGTTATGTGTGACTGGGAATGGGACTCCAGCTCTCTTGCTGACAGACTGCCAGCTTGGAGCAGCAGCAAATGCAACCCTTTGTCTTCTGAGACCTGAGGGGTGGCTTTGGCAAAGTGAGTCTGAGCCTCCTGAATCAGCATAATGACAAGCTGGAAAAAGAAAATGGAGACATAAATATGGAAATGTTCACCCTCTTCATAGTTGCTGCGTGGGCAAGTGAAATGAGGCATGTGTTTACTTTTTTTTTTTAATTGGATATATAATTAAATTAAATAATGCAAACTGCACTTGAATGCAATGGTAACACATATTTCTGGAAAGAGTTATTAACTTCTGGGAAGTATAGGTAAAAGCTGTACAAATCAGGAAATATTTATTATGTAGTTTGATGTAATTATACAGTTGGTTTCTCATAAAGGCAAATCTCACCTTCTACATAAGCCAAGCTTTTCCTTCCTGCCTATGATTTATCGATTGATTTTATTCATTTCTTTATTATTTGTGTATATTATGTGTGTGACTGTTCTCCTAGTATGATTCTTGATCACCAGGTGATTTGTCAGCTCTGAATTTCAGAGGGGCCAGAGCTGATAGGACATGGTGGTCCAAGGGTAGAATCATAGAATTGGAAAAGACTTCTAGGATCATCAAGTCCAGCTGTTCACCCAGCACCACCATCATGTTCACCACCAAACCATTTTCTCAAGTGCCGTATCCACACACTTTTTGAACGCTTCCAAAGGTGGTGAACTCCACTGCTTCTCTGGGTAGCCTGTTTCAATGCTTTCTGTGAATAATTTTTACTCGGTATCCAATCTAAACCTCCCTGGCACAATTTGGCACCATGTCCACTCATCCTGTCACTGGTTAGCTGGGAGAAGAGACTGACCCCACCTGGTTACACCCTCCTTTCAGGCAGTTGCAGACAGTGGCAAGGTCTCCCCTGAGCCTGCTTTTCTCCAGGCTAAACAACCCCAGCTCCCTCAGACACTCCTCTTAGGACTTGTTCTCTTTCACCAGCTCTGTTGCCCTTCTCTGGACATGCTCCAGCATCTCAATGTCTTTCTTGTAGTGAGGGGTCCAAAACTGAGCCCAATATTCTAGGTGTGGCCTCACCAGTGCTGAACACAGGGGTAATTCTGTTCCATTTTTGTTGATCATGGAATTCACGTATTTGACCTGGAACTGATTCACTTGGATGAGTTAACTTAAAACTTATTGTGCCTGTGCAAGCACACACCAAGGATTTCATTTTCTTGAGCACTGAGAAGTGAATGAAGAATGAATGAACAAGGCCAAAGCCATTCACTTCTTTATTCAAGCAAATACCCAGGTAGTATAATTGACCAGATGACTAAACTAACCCTGTATCTGGGGACTAATAATCACAGATTCTGCTCTTACTCTGCCAGGTGCATAGAGCACTTTATATACTCTGAATAACCAACAGGGACATGTATTACATGTACTGAAATTAAACAGAGTTGCAATCATGCTGCTTCCATCAGCTGCTGCAGCTTCTTTACATAAAGGGAGGAAACCTTTAGAAGCTATTTCCTTTCCCACTGGAACTGAGAGGACCAGCTCTTTCTAAAACATTGAAATAGATCAGCCAGCTCAAATAAACCAAAGCAGGCCTGAAATTCTGTATTTGGATCCACATCTGACCCTGACCTTGGACCTGTCTTGGTTAAGCAAGCCAGCATAAAGTCACTGACCTGGAGAGCAGGGGAGTTCAACACTGAGCTATCACAGCAGAACGCAGAGTGGACCCTGCTGTTTTCTTTCCTTACAGTGATGAGGAGGACTTTTTTTTTCAGTTCTGAGTACTACTTTGTCATGACTTTAACCTCGTGGGAATCAGAATGGGAAATGCAAAGGGGCCCTTGTCTCTCTAGGCCATGGTTCCTTGGGGTCCCTTGGAATGGAGAGCAGCACAGTCTGCCCTCACTGAGAAGTTGTGAGTATAAGGGAATTAAATCATGAAGGGACTTAGTTAATTGGTGACAGTTGCCTAAGACAGATATCAAAATACAGCTCCCTTTTCTCTCATCTCTCCTAGTTACATGAAGCATTTGAAAGAACTTTATTATTCTGTGTATTACACTGGAGTATAATTTATAGCATTTGTCAGTAGAAAGTGACAGAAAAGCCACCACAGCAACAGGCTGCTGAAGGAAAGTTTGATCCTTTTTTTTTTTGTGTGTGTGTTATTTAGCAAGAAATACAAAGACTTGCTCACATTTATTCCTGCTGAATCCATTGCTTTTCCACTCAAATACTAATTTGTTAGATATGCTTCAGTTAAAGAGCCATCCAGAAATATATCAGATTAATTTACTGCCTTAGAGATATTCATCCCCATGAACACATGCTAAAGCAAAGAGGGAGCCTGTCACTGCAGCACAGGCTTCTGCATGCCCAGGATTCTGTTAGATGAGACATCTAAAACTCCACCTCAAATCTTGTGCTTTCTTTTCCTCATATTTGGCAAGGACCTGTTTCTAATAAAACAAGGTGTTCTGCCCTCACAAGTCTTTCACTTGAAGCATTTGGCTAAGCTCTGTCACTGTGAGCTGGGGTACAGTGACTTAGCCAGGTGATAGAGCTGCCCCCCAGAGACACCACTCTATTCTTCAGTCTCATTTCATTTTGTGATTGTTTCTTGCCTATCTGTGCTCTTGTTTAGGTAAGTCAAAAGGAAATATTTTCATCAAGTGTCCAAAGTGTGATCAAATGCTGGTGTAGGGTTTTTTTGTAGCGGCTTTTTTTGCTTTCAATTCAAACTTCATTCTTCTCTTTTGCAACATCATAGGTGAAGATGTGCAATGGCCCAGATTCATTCCCAATTACTTCACTGGGAGTGTGCCCCAGTGGGTCTTTCTTTACCTATTTCTTTACCTATTGCAATTCCTTCTGCTTTTTTTCCCCATGCAAACACACCTCCTTCCATCCCCTCAATTTCCCTGCAACTCCAGTCACTTCTGATTCCCTTTTGCATTTTGTGGGTGCTCCTGGTGTAGCCCCTGGGATCCAAGAGCAGTTACAGGATTTGGGACCAAAGAAGGCTGGATGAAAGCACTTCCCCTGATGCAGATGTGTTTTGTCACACCTGCACCAGTGATGTGAGATGAAAACACTAAACTGGATCCAGACTGAAATGCCTGACAGGTTTGTGATTCTCAAAACTCAGCTGCCTGGGAAGACTTTAGTAGTTGCTGTGAGGTTCACAGCAAGTCTTTAGTCAGGTAAGCACATAAAATTCAGTGCAGAAACCATTTATGCAGCCCTCAGACCATGTGCCAGCCCTTTGCAGATCTTTGAGGCCACATCAGTCCTTGAGAGTGGCACAAATGTGCCACCTGGTCCCTTCCACAGAGACAAGGGAGTTGGTGAATGAGCTCTCGGGTTTAATCTGAGCCATCAGCTTTAATGGAAATCAATGTTAATTAAAGAAAACTCATCCTTGTTTAGGATGAAGCAAATGCTGGTTCATTTGCAGGATTAATCACTCCAGGGGCAGACTGGCATTTCCCCTTCTCTCTTGGTGTGGGTGGAAACCACCTACATGTTTGTAACTTCCAACTCCCTCCTGCTGCGTGGTGGCACAAAGGGGCAGATTTGTCACTCTCTGGTGGGGGACCAACCATATGAAACTGTTTTATTTGCTCAGTCATTTGCAGAGGGTGGCTGGTTTGTGCCTGGGAAAGCCAGCTGGTATTGGATGGCTGCTCTAACAATGAGGAGAGTGCTGTTTCTGCTGTCTGTGGGGGAGTAATCCATCAAAGACGGTAAACATCTTTTCTCCCACCACAAGTGACCATCCCCACGTGCAAGGAGCTAGGAAAACCTTCCCAGCTCACTGCAAAAGAAGTCAGGGTCAGTGCAATGAGCTGTGAAAAACCACAAATACTGATTCTCCCGGGGAGCACAAGGGTGGGGGGGACAGAAATCGAAGCTTCAGAGGGCTTTTCCTTTCCCTTGTGATAGATTAGGAAACACTGAGCTTGATTACAGCATTAGTCTAAAATCCCTGTATCCAGAAACCCTTCAATTAGCAGCTCTCCAGCTCTTCCAGTGGTGCCCAGATGGGGCTCAGATTTAATGTTATGTTCTCCATGCCACTGCCAAAGCAAGCTGGTCTCAGCAGGGATGAGAGAGAGGGAAGAGGTGAGAAACAGGAGCTGAATTCCCCGAGGTTGCTTCAGCCCTGATGGGACTCGATAAACTCCTGTCACACCTGTGAACAGCAATACCTAAGTGGGTAAATTTGGTGTCCATCCAGGAAAAAGAGCAGCTGGCAGCTGTGAGAGAAGCCCTATGGGGAAGGGAGGTTTGTCACTACCTACTGGTGGAAAATGACTTACAGGGGCAGGTCTTTTCAGGTACAGGGAAGTTTGGGGCATTTTGACAGACAGTGAAGGGAAACAGCCACATTGACAAAGCTTCAGCCTGAGTCTGCACTGCAAGGGACCCTAAAAAAAAAAAAAAAAAAAAGAGATTGAAGATTTTGTTTGTTAGTTTGGGTTTGTAGTTGTTGATTTTTTAATGGCAAAATCTCTGATAAATTTCAGATAGACTCTTCCTTAGAGGATTTAGATGGATACCTGGGTGGATCCAAGGCACTGGACTGGCACTTGGACCATGGCAAGTGGCTGTGATGGCTTTGAGAAGGTACCCCAGCTGCTGGGGAGCAAGCACTGCAGGTGCCTGAGAGATGGGGATGGGGCCAGGACAGCCAGGGCTGAGCAGACAGCCCTCAGTGGAGGTCTCCTGTTTTAAGAAATATGCACTAAATTTGTCCCCTGGTGGGGGTAAAGGGAGGCATTCTGGGCTAGAACAACAGTCAGGACTGCTGGAAACTGAAAGAAAAAGTGAGCGAGGCATAGAGAGGCAGTAAATTTGTCTTGTAAGAACACCTTCAGCACAGGAGGACCAGGGTTAAGAGAGCTCTCTGCTGTCATCTGTCTGTCTGTCTGTCTTTCCCACTGCCTCACCCAGTACCTGTTTCATACCACCAGCCTCCTGATGTGGCAGGGTTCATCACCTGGGCACCAAGCTGCAGTGCCACTGCTCTCCTGTAAAGAGTGAAGGGTAACACTGTGCAAGCTTTTCCCTACAGTGCTTGAACCCTGACACCATCAGAGCCTTCCAGGAGGGCTTCAGGTGCATCCACCAAACAAAATTTTTCCCCTTCCTGCAGAAATTGTAGCTTAATCAATACAGCCTAAAGCTGCTTTCTGTGCTGCTGCCTTTGCCCAGGAGCAGAACAGCTCTGTATTTATAAACTCTGTGGTCCCACAAGCCTGGAAGGGGAAAGAAAATAAAATCCAAGTGTGGACACAGCAGGGAAGTGAGGCCTGCTGATAAAACTGAGCACAAAGCACAGGCAGTGCAACTGAAGGTACTCCAGGGCTCACTTCTGATCCAGTGGATAGTTTGGAACAGAATACATCATGTCCAGTGGCCTAGCCTTGGCTTCTTATCAAAGAGAGATTGATTACTGTAGGAGTGGTGGTGAGCCATGGGCATTTGGGAATCCCCACATTAGAATTTCATGTCAGCTTTCAGCCGGTTCTAATCAGAATCTGATTTAAGGTTCAAGGTTTATTTAGGCTATGCCTGACCATGCTCAAGTTTTATTTGACCTTTCAGTGTCCTTTTCCAAGTTATGTGTTCCTTTGGCCATTTTCCTGCCAGCCCAAACACAAAAGGTCTCACCAACTGGACAGAAGTGTCAGAATATTTTCTACATGTCTGACTTGCAGCCTCCTCTGTCTTGTAGCAAAGGCAACTTTCCCTTTTATGCTCCCTACAACAGATGGATAAATTAGACTTGCTTTTGCCCATTTGCTGGCATCTATACTGTGAGATCTCAAGCACTTGGTATTAACTGAATTATTGTCAGTTAATAACAGCTTTCTGTGCAGTGTAAACTGATATGCTAAGGAAGACTGTGCCTAATAGTCAAGCATTTTCTAGATTACTCTTCCATTTACTAAAAGCAAGCATTTGCTAAAAAAAAGTAAGAGACAGATTTCATCTTGCTGTGCAAGATGTGCATTTCAACAGCTGCAGGTTTCTCAGAAGGCTTTTTGGAGTTAATCAGCAAAAGGGCAAAGGGCAGGCAAAATCTGAGCTACGAGATTTTCAACTCCATTAATAACAGCTCAGCCACTGGCAGGGTGGGGGAGCAGATGAGATGTGGGGGTAAAGCCAGAAGTGCTGAGCTGCTGGAAGGAGTGCTGTGCTGCACTGTGATGGCTGAGACGGTACAGCAGTCCAGCTTCCAGACCACAGAGCCAATATGTGGCACAAAGCACTGAGCAGCCACTGGAGAGGGATGAAATCAGGGCCTCTGACATGTGTCCAGCCCCAGGGATGACAGCAGGGAGCTGCCTCAGGAGCCACTCTCTTGCCCAGGACTGCTGCCTCCTTGCTGCCCTGGTTTCTCACTCCATCTTAGCATGGGCTGTGAGGTTTGTCTGCATCGTTTATTTGTTCCCTTTGCTGCCTCTCAGAGAAACAGGGCACTTGGACCTTTGCTTCTCTCCCCACACCTGGCTGGGGGGATCAATAGACACCTGTGCCAGGAGGAGAAGTACATGTTGCTGCTGAGAGCTCCTTGGGAGAGGTTTCCTGACCTATTAACAGCACAGATGTGCCTGGGAATGGCATGGAGAGAAGCTCCTGTGTATCCCTGTGTCCTGGCACCATGGGTGTGTGCTGGGACCAGCCCCTGCCTCGCTGCTCCCACTGCCTTCAGGCAGCTGCTGCTCTCAAGTCCTGTTACAGGGTCATGAGGTCTGTGCTTCACTCTTGCTCTGCTGCTTGTGTTGTCAGAGGAATCTGGGAAGAGTTTCTGATGCCAAAGTGCATGCACGCACCCTGGCTGTCACTCCAGGCTGACTCCTTTTCTCTTCCATGGGTCTGGAGGCCTCCCCTCTGTGTTTGGCAGGGCTGGCACCCTGTGTTCCATCCCTCCCCTTTGCTCTGTGCTGTTGGCAGGGGCCGGGAGGATGTTTCCCTAATTTTGCAGCACCAAAGCGTAAGGAGCAGGTGGGCTGAGCCTGTTGCTGAGTCTGCTTCCTCCCCTCGCAGCGTATTTGGCAAGGGGAGGAGCTGCTGGAAGCTTGGTCTCTTGCTGGACTTCTGTTGGGGCCAGACCCTGGCATAAGGTTGGTGCTTGCTGCAAGTCCACAGCCAAGTTTGCAGAGTGGGCTCAGCCCCGTGGATCACACTGAGGCACAGTGTTAGAGCATGCAGAGTTAGACAAATCTGGTTCTGGCTCCTGGAGATACTTTTGTCAGGGTGAGATCCCTCCTTTCTTGCTCACACCACTGCCCACAGGGGTTATAGGCATAAAGCAGCCATGCTACAGCAGCTCAGGTCAGCAAGCAGAATTTTGAGGTGCCCTGAGGTGGTCCCACATGGACAAAATTGCTCTCAGGGGTAGGCTGAGCCTTTCAACTGACAAGGGGAGGAGCCTAGTGATGTTAGTCTTCACCTGAAATACTTCAGTTGGATGTCTTGGCTGGGATGAATCCACATGGAGAGCCTTACCCCAAGCATGTGTTCTCCTGAGCACCTTTCCCCAGCAGTGTTTTCCATGGTGGGTCCTCAAGCACCCTGCAAGTGCTTGCTTTGCCCTGCCCCCAGAATCCCTCTTCACAAGATTTATCTGACCCTGCAGCATCCCCTCTGGCTGTTGTTTAAGGAATGTGTCCTCCAGCTTGCAGGCCAGCATGGAGATGGGGTAAAATGAGCACCAAATTGCACAGTGCTATAGCTAAGGTGCACTTCACGAGCCTTGTTGGGGATGAACTTCATAGAGAAATAATGTGCACCTCTCCAGACAGTGAGGAGTGAGCTTCTGCAGATTTGCAACCTGCAGCATCCCTAAACAACAGCTGTGCATCCCGATGGACTAAGCAGGGAGCTGAGCAGGCTGCAGCAGAGTGTCCGGGCTCAGGAGATCTGAGACAGGATGGAGGGGCTGGATGCCTGTTTGGGTATTTCTTTTATTCTTCTGCTTGTCCAATGAAAGAGAGAAATGAAACACGTTTTTATGGTCCCACAGCTAGTCTAGATCATATTCTGTTTCATGCCCATCAGATTCAGGCAGTTTGTTAAAATTAGAGATGATAGATTTATGGCCCAGAAGGGATTGCTACAGCATGCAGCAGGCCAGACTTCCCTCTCTGATTTCAGCTTTTCTAGTCCTCTTCTACCCTCTTCCCTCTAGGGACAGGGCTTTCAGGCACAACTCTAACATAAGCAGAGAGGAGCAGTAGCCCAAAGGCTGCTGGTTTGTGCAGACTTGGCCATGGCCACTGGGACAGCACTGGTCCCCAGGTGCTGTTCCCTTCTGGCCCAGAGAGCTGCCTCAGCACCTTCCCTTCTCTCCATATCTGTGGCTCGGGAAAGAAAAACAAGTATTTGAAGGTTTGAGAGGAAAATGAGGACAGGGACCTCTAGCACCAAGGGTTTTTCTAGGGTGTCAAACTGGGATCATACAGCCTGTTTCCAGCACATTTTCTTCCTTCTTGGACAGAGTTTGGTTCTCCTCACTTCCCTTGGCAAAATGTGTATCTCAGTGTCCCATTGCCACAGCTCTTTTCCAGGTTTTTCTGCTTTACTTTGCACTCAAACTGCTGTCACTTTTTAATTGCAGTCCTAGTACTTGACTCAGCTATTGTCCAGGAGGGTGAGATGAGCTATCAGGCAGTCTGAAGTGGACATGCTGTCACATAAGTGTAGCTCCCTGGCAGGTTGCACAGCCCCTGATTGCTGTGTGTCTACTTCTTTATTTATTTATTTTTTTAAGCAACATTTCTACCATAATTCCAGGGAGTAAGAAACTGATTAAAATGTACCAAACGGTATCATCTTTAGCGCTTTGAAAAATCCCTGCAGCTGGTGGGTGGCTGTGGGGGAGGGAGTGATTGATGCAAAATGTCCCCTCTCCCCAGGAGATCTTTCTCCCCCACACCCATAATCCTACTACTTGGTACTTATGTAACGTTGTCATCTCCTATAGCACGTATGCCACTGATTTGTCACCAGGGGGAAGCTCAGCCCCAACTCAGAAGTTGGAGCAAGGGCCACAGACCTGGGGGGTCCTGACTTCTGTCACTGGCACGCAGTGGGCTCTTGGCTTCAGTTTTCCTCTCTGCAAAGGAGATCCTCTTGATTTTTGCCTTGCTCAGCTGATGTGAGATGAAGTACGTGTTGACAGAAACGTTTTGAGATCCTTTGATGGAATGTGCTAATTTATTAATGGAATCTTCTCTAATCATCACATTTCTTTCAATTAACTAACGAAAATCCTTTGTGATGGTGCAGTGTGCTGTTTCAGCAAGCAAAACAAACGCCCCTGACCCTCAGACAGCTCCCCCAGCCGTGCAGAGAGAGGCAATGTTGGAGTCCTGAAGGGTGGCAGGGCCAGAGGTGTGCTGGTGCTGCACAGTGCCAGACTGCCCTGGGGCTCAGTAGCCTGCAGCAGGTGGGATGGGCTTGGAAAGGGTGGGTATTTTTAGGGAGAAGGAATTAGGCAATATGGACAAAATGAATCTCAGCTGGGGGGAAACACTGAGAGATGCTCAATGTGTACGTGCGTGATGCATGTGTGTTATTTTAGGAGAAAGCTCATCTGCCTGTCCCCTAAAGCACATGACAGTGCTGGGACAGTGCTCCAGTTCAGCCCCCTCTGAACTGGGAGAGGTTTATTCAGTCCCAAACACCATAGATGTGCCCAGACTCTTGACTCAAGGGGGTTAAGGGAGCTGGTCAGCCCAAACATGTTTATAAAACGTTTTGCATCCATGTGGCAGCAATGGGAGTGTTAAATTCCTGGCACCACTGCCATGTGTCTGGGATATGACCAGAAAAGGAAAGGCTGCTACCCTGCCAGAGTGTGGAAGGGGCAGTAGGGGAGGGAGTGTGAGCAGTCACTGTGCAGCAATGGGGAGGCAGAGTTAATTTTTGTCAGCTACCCAATTTCAGTGTAACACCACTGAATTAATCTTCTGGGCTTTATTATTTAAATCTTGGTATTTCTGCACAATAAATCAGGAGAAGCAGTCCTTGAGGCAGGAGCAGGGATTGTTTGTGCTCCTGCAGCACCCAGGGTGGGCAGCTGCTGTTTTCAGCTAGCAGCAACAACTATCATTAGGTTTAATTAGTGATCAATATGTCATTTCAACTACTGTGAGAAAATTAACCAGGCACTGTCGCCCTGGTTTTACAGGGCCCCATAAGTTGTAACACTGTAGCTGTAGTTTCCCATGCTTGTTCTGTAAACATGGTCCTTGTTTTCCTTAACCAACCAGGATTGTTTTGCACTTGTGGAATTGTTTTTCATTCCTTTCCCTGGGGTGGAGAAAGATGATTGACCACGTCTTTGTCCTGTAAACCTTCAGGGGTGTTGACCCCTTTCACCAATCTTTGACTGTCCTTAGAAACCTATAAAAATAGGTAAATAAAGAAGGGCGGGGCTTTTTGTCGGTCCTGCCTGGTGAAACCACTGCTGCTCTGTGACCCGCGTGTTTCTTCTGTTGCTAACTAACCAACAAGGCACAGCGTATTGGATCTTCTGGGAACAACACAAAGAACAGGAATATTTCAAGAATCCTTATAATAAGCAGATACTGCTGCTAGACCAGGCTTATCTTCATGGTGTGCAAGAATGATGCACCTACAACGCTGAAGCTCAGCCTTTGCGCAGGGCCAGGGGGGAGACTTTGGTCCCTGGCTCCCAAACCCCTTCTGCTCCTGCTCAGCAAACTCCCTGGTGAGCTTGCTGCCTTCCCTCTTGAATTATGAGGGTTTCTGACTTTGAAATACTGCCCTCCGAAGTTTAGCCCATCACTGTTAGAAACATGACATCTCCACAACTTTAGCCAGCTTCTTAGCAGAAATTCCTCCCCAGGAAGGATCCCTGCTTTGTCAGAGCCATTCTTCCTCCAGTCCTGCACACAAGGCATACACTGCACGTGGTCCTCATGGTGGTCCCCATGACTGGGAGGGCAGCAGGAGCAGCTAGAGCTGCTCACAGTCCCAGCATTGAGAGCACATCCTTTACTCACAAAGTCCTGACACACGAGTGGCTGTGCAGCAGTGTGTCACATCACCACATCCAGTCTGAGCTTTAGTGAGTCTGGTTTCTTTCTGGCCTTAGGTTCATCAACAGCAGCCTTTTTAATTCCTTTCCCTCTACCCAAACCTTGGATCTGGTCTTTATTTGTAAGACAGTATCTCTTAAAATGGCTTTTTTTTTTGTCCCATAAAACATGAGTGCTCAGCTGGAACTTGTAGGGAATAGAAGATAAGGGATTCCTTTCTTGGTTAATGTAGCAGAGATATTTTGTAAATTGTTTCTTTCTTTTCCCCTAAAGCTTTACTCTCTAGTTAGATGTTGGGTTGTGATGATACCAAATTTACAAATACACCTGGCAGAAAGAATTATAGTTCCATTTTGAAGGCCACACCATTCCTTTGGGCCACTGAGTTTTATTGGTCTGTCTGGGGCTTTTGCTCTTTGCTAGGTCCCACCAAGCACTTTCTATGCATCTTTGAGAAATAGTACAAGCTGGGGGAAACAACTCCCAGCCTGTGCTCTGCAGAATCCAGAGTCAGTTACACCTTTCTGCCTACAATCCAGTACTTCTGAGAGGCAGCAAAGCAAAATTAAATCTAATTAACAGCCTCTGGGGCCTGGTGCATTTTGTGTCTCTTTGGCTGGCAAATTGGAGCAGCCAAGGATGACTTAGGAATAACTTCAGAAACAGGATTTGGTGCTGAAACACAGCTACATAATGGGTTTGAATTTAAAAACACAACGCTTGCACTTTTTGCATGAGGTCCATCTTCCTAAGTAGCAGAAATCTGCTTTTTTCAAAGGCTTCCTGCTAATGTTGGTTGAAAATTGCATGCTCCTAACACTTCTAACTTTCTACCCATAAAATACTGATCTTTATATTTTAGATTAGAAATGGGGTATTGTTTAGAAAATCAACACTCTACCCTCTAAAATCCAAAGACCTTCCACATATTTATTAAACTTTATTATAACCAAAATGTCCCCCACAAAAATGTCAGTGTTTTTCCCTTACCAGTGGAGAACACCCAGCCTGGAGAAACCACTGGCTGCCTGGACTTCTCAGTATATGGGACTTGCTGCTCTTCCTTATTAGCAGATGTCAGCAAAACCATCAGCCTGTCATTTTTCTGGCTTCAGGTCCCCAGGCCTGCACACCAAAGGAACCAGAAGGTTTCCACCTAATAAGAAGTGACTTTTTACTCACTGCAGCCTAGTGTTAGAGCCATGGGAAGGTTTGGCTGGAAGGGATTCTTAAAGATCATCCAGTTCCAGCCCCTCTGCCACGGGCAGGGGCACTTCCCCCTACACCAGGGCCAGAGATATGTCCTGAAATTGGAAAAAACACAGAGCTGCAAGGAGGAAGCCACAGGCAGGAGGTCCATGGTTGCCACTGCAGTCACGTTTTCAGACCTTGTAGCTCACCTGCTCCTGAGCCGTGGGACCCACGAGTGGTGTCACGTGTTGGAGGAAATCCCAAGCAGGGCCAAGGCAGTCCCACTCACTCTGGCAGCACGCACAGGCAGCAGCATGTCTGCTGAAGTCATACTCCAGCAGTATTTTTAATGTGGCTTGAAAGAACTGCCAGCTCCCCTGCTGCTGAAAATGGGGCTATTTTTAGCAATTAGCTGTATTCAAATGTTCCTTCCACGATCTGCACAGGCTGTAAATGGTTTAGTAGATTACCAGAAAGGATCAGATATTCCCCTAGATAAAAGCAGTGTTTGCTGTGTTAAAAAATGCTAAGTCAGATGGAAATCTTCTCACTTCACAGTACCAATTCACCCTGAGGCAGGGCTGGGAAAGGGATATAACCTTGGGGCTTCCTGTTAACGTCTGTGTGCCCCCATTCTGAGAAAAACTTGACTATTCCTCTGTGTTGCCTGGTTGCTGACAGTGCTTTGCATTACTATGGCTTCTTTCAGCTCACAAACTCAGACCTTTCCCTCAATAACGTGGAGGTGGACAAGATAATCGGTAGGTGAGTGGGATCTATTCCCATCTGGCAAATCCAGATCTAAAATTCAAAATCCATTTGAGTTTCCTAGCATGTGGCAGTCTGTGCCTTCCTATAAACGATATTGTACTGCTAATAATAACCATAACAATGGTTAAGAATAAGGTTTCTTAAACAGGTCTTCCATCAGCCCTCAGGCTGCCATGAGGTGGCAGGAGATGGCTGTGATCTGGAGATTACATGGACTGTTATGGAATAAGAGCAGTGCCTCAGATGGCCCTGATTCTGCAAATACTGGAATTGCTTTTTCTCAAAGCATATGCTTACACTTGAAGTCTGCAGTAGAGGAGTTTAAGCAGAGACACAAAATTAAACAAGTGTTCAACAGATTTGTTATAATTTTAAGTCCTCTGTTTCAGAGGGCCTGGCATTCAGTATAGCAATGCAATTTTAATGACTCTTGCTTGATCTGTAAAGCTGGGGAATTATTCAGCTGGGGAAAAATGCAAAACATTGATTGCATGCAATTGGCAGCTTTCCCTGATTTCTGGACATGGGAAGAGCCAAAGGCCTGCCAGATTCAGTGTCTCTTTGAGTGGAGCATGAGAATGCTGGAGGTAGTGGGTGCTGGAGGCAGCTCTCCCATCACTCAGAGCCCTTCAGGAAGGACTGGATGGAAAAAGCCCCTTTCAGTCATAAAATCACCTATGCAGAGCTATGCCAGGAAAAAATCCTTTCTTCTGCATGGCAGGGAAGGGAGGAATAGTCTGCATTTTATTTCTCTTGATGAGAATCTCTGTGAGTCAAGATTTCCTTTGCAAGCCAATATGGAAACTTTAATGCCTGACATTAAATATTCTTTTTAAAGCTGTGCTGAACTGCAAAAAAAAAAGTTAATTAGAGCTTCTTGCAAAGGAAATAAAAAACCATATTAGTTAAAGTAGTGACATTTCCTTTTGATAGAAAACTGGTGTTTCAAGAGTCTGAGATAAAGGCTAATAGGCAGGCTAATCAAAGAACACAGGAACAGGTCCTTATGCAATACCTCTCCCGTCTGTTCAGTACAAATCCATTTGATCTTTACCATTAAGCAATGGAATTTAGCTTCATGCCACAAAAAAAAAGAATCTCTGGGAGTACATGAGAAGAACTGTGTCCAGCCCACAAGCTTTCTGTCTGGCTTCACAGGCACCCTTCTCCACAGCCAAGCTGTATTGAGATGTGGGGCTTGTCTTGACCTACTGTTAAACCAGTCACCAGCCATAAATATAGGTTGCAGACCTTAAGGAGATCTCAGAATTAAGGAAGTACTAGAGCCTGAGTCCCAGACTCAAATTCATCTCTAAGATGTGGGGGAAGTGCTACTCTGCAGCCCAGCTCTGGATCTTACATTGTCCCTCATAGTTCTCCCTCTCTTTTCTCTGTTTCTATTCTGTTCCTTTCCACCCTCCTCCTATTTATCCTCTTCCTCATCTGCTGATATGTTTCTCTGTAGCATCTTGCTCTTTCACTACTTCATATTGACAACACTAAAGCCCCTATTTCTAAAAGTCAGCAGTGATAATTTCTTACTCCAAAAGGCATTGCATCTAACATAGGAGGAATGCTGTATTAGAACTCAGTTTTGTGGATAAGGTTTACTAGGTGGAGAAGTAGGAGCTCTTGTTTTGGTGCAAGAGCTTTGATTCCACACAGAGCATCCATAGGTGGAGCATCAGGGCAGGGGTCAGGCTCAAAAGAGCAGAACCATGCTTTCTGCCAGTGTGGGGATTTTTTGTGACTTCTTAAAAGTTCTGCTGCTTGTAAAGCAAGTTGAAGAAGCTGCCTTCAATGGGCTTTACTCCTGACCCAAGAATGAGATGTCCAGACAAGTATCAGGCGGTCCAGTTCCTTCAGGCAATGCTGCTCTGGTTCTGAGTTCAGGCAATTTCTGTTTCAAATGCTGGTGGATTTTCTTTTCTAATTACACTAATTAGCCTCAATCGAGAATAAAGAATCTGATGCTTCATCCTCTGGCACTGCATGTTCCTTGACAGAAAAGAGACAAGATAGTGTTTGTCTCTTTCCCCATGAAGAAAAAAAGCTTGAGCAGGTTTTGAAGCCTGGCATGAAAATAAGTTTTGCTGTGAAAGTCCCTGGAAGTCAGAAAGCCATCCAGAACAGCTGAGGCCACCAGGGAGGGAAGTGAAGGGAAATGGTTGCAATTTCAGCCTCCCTTCAGAGAGCCACGACGTCACCTTTCTGTCAGGGCTTTCTGGTTTTAGCTATAAAAATGGATGGGGTGAAGCACTTTGCACACATCTTTGTCAGACTCCACCACAATGCACATGCTGAGCTTGAAAATTGAGGCATCCACCCCTGCTTGCATTCACTGAACCTCCTGGACATTTCGCCATGCACATTAGTGTGAAGAGGATCTCATGTTGGTTCTCTTTCTTAAAAAGAACATCATTCTCAAAATGATGGACAGCCTCAAATTCCATTAAGCTCAATGCATGTGCTCAGCTGCTGATAGGATTTGGTTTCTAGGCTTATATGTAGTTTATGTCTCTTTCTCCTTGGTGGCATATCAAATGTCATGTTATCCCCTCAGTTCTTCACCAGGAACACAAGAATTACTACTCTGTTTAAAAAGTGTGGAAATTATATTTTTTTTTCCATGTGCTGCTAACAGGCTTCATAACAGTCCCAGGCTGGGGTGAATGGAAATGGACCACTGCTGGCCTCTGCTCAAATCTAGTCCAGCAACATTAGGATGGTCAGGGCTTCATTCAGCTGAATTTTGAATTATCTCCAAGGATGGAGATTCCACAGCCTCTCTGTACAATTGCTTCATCACACTCATGGCAATCCCTTTTTCCTCCTGTCAAAGCCACAACCTCTTGTTTCAAATCTATTGCCTTTCAGCCTTCTGCTGTACACCCCTCTGAAGGGTCTGGCTCCATCTTCTCTAAACACTCCCAATTAACAGAGTTTGTGTCACATAAAAAAGAGATGGGCAGAGCTGCAGGATGCATATCCAGACTGAGACTTCAGATATAACAACTCCCGCAGAGTTAGTCTGAGCTACTGGCTTAGATGATTAAAGAACAAAAATGTACAAAAATCTTATTTGATCTGAGAGTCAAACATTGCTCACAGCTTTGCACAGATCAAGGAATTCAGACCAGATTTGTCACTAGGAAGAGCCAAAAGGAAACCTCTCCAAACAAGCTTCCGAGTCAGTTTTCCAAATTTCTTTTGAAAAACCCTGCAAGTGCCCCAACACTTTATGGTGGCCATGTCTGAGATGTTCCTTTGTCCTTCCAAGTGGATTTGATATGTTAAGTGCTGATCCCCTCAGGAATGCAGATCCCCTTCAAAACTGGCAGGTGTGATCAGTCAAAGCCAGAGTTAAAGGCTGCAATTCTGTCACTGTGCTCAGACGCCAAGGGCAGCTCTGAATTTGGCTGCCTGCACTGGTCACCTGATGGCAATGACAGCAGTGAGTGATGTCTGTGAAACAGGAAACCCTAAGGAACTGTGAGTGAGAGGTCTCTTGGGAAATGTACTCTCAGGTATCTGAAGAGCTGTAGCCAGTCTCTTCTTTTGCTGAAGCTCACACTTTTGGGTCCTAGAGCCACCTTGATAGCGTGTAATGCAAAGTTAGGAAGGAAATATGAGCTGGGTGTCAGGTTTAAGGATCCAACAGACTCCTTAAGTGTATGTTTGACTCTGGACAGGCATAGAGCAAGCTCAGAAACATTGCTGCATCAGGACTAGGGGGCCTGTCAGGAAACTCTGACCTCTGAGGTGTCAGGAGGCCAAAAATAGAGATGCACATGAAAGCTATGCCATACAAAAAGCGGTGGAAACCAAAGTGCTGCTATACCTTTTTTTTTTTTTTTTTTTTTTTTTTAAAAT